>JAMBLF010001497.1:0-76210 GCA_030578115.1 Leucoptera coffeella
GATTTTATTTAATACAAACTTAAGTAGTTGATTTAGCAGTATATGTTTTTCGTTCGCAAAGTAAATAAACACGAACTACTTTTTATAATAATAAGACAAGTCAATGTTAATCATTAATATAGAGTTATTTATTTCCTTTAAAGCACTATTTTTTCCATGTTTTCTTTTTGTGTGACAGATTTAGATGTTACTTATTTTACGATCTGTCGTTTACAACCATAACAACTGTCAATTAAGGCGATAAAATACTAGAGTACCCGCCACATACGGTGGCAGTAGCCAAACTTGGAACTAAATTTGACGTTTCCGCCATTGCGTGTTATTTTGTATGAAAAGTAAATTTAGTATTACCAGCGTTGTGTTTTTTGCCCACTCTTTGTAATTTTTATGTTTGTTAAGGGTGATTATAATAAAATTGATTTCCGGAGTTTCTTGTTAGTTCTTCTCCAAGCTAGGGTCTCCGCTGATCTAACCTCGGTAAAAAATATGTAAAGACAATGCTCAGTGCCATGTTTGAAATAATAGTTTTAAGAGATTCGCGATTTATACTCATGATATAAGATATAAGGGTGTGTATAAGATTGATTGCAGCTGTGGGAAATCCTATGTCGAACAGACTAAACGGTCTATTGCGGACAGAGTGAAGGAACACATAATATATGTAATATATAATAAGAAGGATAAGTCCCGTTAATTATTAATCATGTTTGAAATAGTATAATAAACATATTTTGACTTTGATATATTAATTTGTTTTATTTGAGTTTATAGCTCTGCAACCAAAGATCGTTACAAATGAAACCTATAATGTTTCGAGCCGTATGGCACAGTGAGTGCTAGTTTTGGCGTGTTTACTGGTAACACTGAATTACGCGACTGTGGCGACGCCTCCAACTGCCACCGTATGTGGCGCGATCTCTATTTGTCTCGTAGAGTAAGGATGTTCCATTCCATTTGGATTTAAGTAAAACGTGTCATAAATAACAAAAATATAACGAAAACAAGCGGATCTCGATTATTTGTTTTTAAGAGGAATCTTCCTCTTTTCTCTAAGTAGAAACTATAAACAAATGTCACAAATAGTTTAGTGCAAATCAGTTATATGTAATCTGTATCCGCTAAGGGGATATCTGAATTGCCATAACGTTACATTACATCAAAACAACTTTATTTTTCACCAATTTCACCTTACTTATATCACAGATATATAGCTGTATCAAAATTTGACATCTATTTAGATAGTAAACTACACTATCATCAAAACAGTTCTATTCACAACCACTACTAAGTATTACGTATAGTTTCAACTACCATTTTCCCAATATCTATTTCCTATTTACACGTATTTTTGGATAGATTCATAATTGAAAAATATCAGTTATTGAATTAAGGTTTGTGGCGGATTTTGAATTTAAACCGCTTATCATTTGCATTTGCGGTGTAACTGCTCGGTAACGCTAGACGAAACTACTAACGCAATAGACAAAATGATAAGCTCTGTCTATCCCTTTAAGAAAAACAGCCATATTCCTCAGAAACAAGAGAGTGCACTGTAAATTGAAGATAACTGCGCATTATTCTGTTCTAGTTTTCGCAAATGAAATAAAAATTACATAAATTTATTATGAATTTTAGCACTAGCTAGTTGACTTCATAACGCCCGCGAAGCGATGCCGATAAAAATACTTTAATGATATGATAATTATTAACAATAATCCTTTATTGATACTCCACAATACATTACATGACATAATAGTACTGATGAATAATCATACAATATAAAATTAAACACGAATAAGTTGTTATATTAAATTTACCAATTAGAAATTACCATTATTAAAATACCAATTACTTAGGATTGTTAACTTTTTACGCCATTTATTAGGAGTCAACTTGGTCCGAAATAATATAATTATGAATGCTAATAAGTATCTATAACAGAAAGTAAGGTATATTATTTTCCTGTGCTAGTTGAATGCAACCGAATTATCAAAATTTCTTTTTCACATCCATTCTTAGCATTTCACGTAACTTTCACAAATGAAGTAAATCAGGAAGCAAAATGATCGATCATGTTGCGATCCGCGCCGCTAACCAAACAATGCCTTAACACTCATTGAGTTATCAAAATCTTAATTGGATTCTTTCGCTACTTTGTTTTAGACGATCTCTTTTCAGAAGAAAGTAATCAGCGCTCGAAGAATCATCAATCTATATTTTCTTCGGAAAAAGTGCACTATACATGACCACAGATATCAGATTACTGTGCTGGCATTTTTGACATTTCCAAGACTATTTTTTGCAGTGTTTAAATATGAATAATGGTCAAAATGAAATAAAAAACACTATACAAACATAAGGTACCTATTTCAATTTAAGGGCAATAGTGAGAATTTTAAACAGAAACAGCAGTTTACGGTGTTACAAGATTAGTATAATGATTGTATATTTGTCTTGCCAATCTATTCAACTACTTGATATTTTGAGTCACTATTTAAGTAGCAAAACATTCACCTTAAATTCATAACTTCACTCAGTTTTATCTTTACTCTTACATTCATACGACAAACCTTGAACCGCAATTATGTATGCTAGTTAAGTGATGTAAACGCAACAGTAAAGTTCCTCATATCAATCATAAAAATATGATTTAGATTCTTAACTTTAAAAATAGAAATAACGGTCTCCACATACTTTTACATATTTTGAATATTTCACTTATTGGAATCACCAATTCTTAAGGCAAAAAGACCTGGTCATCATTACATCTGATTTTCAATCCCGTTAAGAAACATCCATTTGTGAATGGAATTAACAAGTGACATGATGCGTAAACACTAATTCGTGAATGATGAGAAACATTTTAATAACGATTTTGTATGAATGTGTAACGAAAAGAACTAAACATTACTGATTGCACACTACGTACATACTTGCTCGTAACTCAAGTTTACACATTACAAAATGTGTTTGCAAATGAACAGGTATATGCGAATTGTTGGCTCAGTCTTTAGTATTATGCTTAGCTTTGTTTCACATTTAAGTCTGTAATTGCTGGATCTCCTAATTTAGATACATATTCTAGACAAGACTTTTACCGAACAATTTATTAGATACTAATTAGCCTTAGTGTAATGTTATGTAGGTACTGAAATTCCTTGGGTAATCAATAAACCAAATTATATAATCCCAGGATTGATATACATATTTTGACACTAAAGGTTACATTTAAGAGTTACATTTTATGTTAAGTCTTCAGGCTTTATCTTTATTTTATTGTTGAAGCCTCGTTCAAGGTATGAATGTCCAACATTAAACTAGGTGCGTGTTAGTATGCGCTGCTTAGTATATCGTGGAACTGAATCGCACCTCAGATTATGTTGTGCAGAAATTTAATCTTATATATTAAGCAACATTTGAAAGTGATATTCAGTGAGTTTCCATTGCCTAGTCTCTATCATGAAAGCAGTGATCGCTAGCAATGCGTGAAATTTCCACTGAATCGAACGCGTTGCGGTGTGAAATACCGAAATATTAACAATTATTCAAGTCTCGTGTGTTCCTGGAAGTTACGTTGCTTATCAACTCTCCATTTTAATGTCTATTACATCGATCTGTTTCTGAGGTTTTATTCGTCATAGTTTAAAGACAATGACATTGGTTACTTAAAAGTTGTTTATTCTTTCTATATGATATACTGATAAATATTTGACGTTTATTAACGCTACCACACCCTGAACCCTTATGCAAATGCTTAAAGGCACTAACGCGATATTCTTCGCTTCAGCCTCGCAGCAGCAGCAGCAGTCAAAGGAAATATTTAATTACAAATTATTCGTTTATCTTTGTGACTTAAAGCACGAAATCAACGTAAAATTATTATTTTGTAAAATTTAAACCAAATACTCATTTTAATACGCAACTTTAAAACCAAACTTTTTTGTAGCGCTTACATAAAGCTCAAAAAGTCATGCCTTTTATTCACTAATCGATTTACTTGCGACGGCCATGGTCAATACCGAAACTTCAAGATCATCCAACGTAATTACTAATAAAATTACAATGGTACATTACTCGTACGAAACTGCTTTGTATAAAATATATCTCAGAGCTTTGTCCCAATGAACATGGTCACGACAAATGACAAGCCTGTTAGCAGCTTTTTGTTTTTATTCAAGATGGCTACCATAAAAAATACGGGTAGCTTTATTAAAACATACAAACACATTTGGGTCTATAAATAAGCTGTGTGGAAAGGACAAAAAGTATTGAAGGACCCGGTGCCTTACCTAGCATATTGTTTGTTGGTTTTGAGGTAGCCATAGAATTTCTGCCTTCGCAATTGCGGTGATGGACACCTGAACCTCTGACTACCCCGCAAGTCGAGTCGAGAATGCGTTTGTCTTTTTTGTTAGATATCAAGAGCTAAAAACTCAAGATTATTAATGATGGTCAATCCATTATTAAAACCTTAGTCTCTTAGCTCTTGTGACATTCCAGAAGACAGCTAGAAATATTCACTTCAACTTCCTGATCAGTATATGACAACAAGTTTCGATAATAACACTCCATTGACTTGGGTCTCACGAGGATTGTTAATAATGTCCGAAAGGAACAAAAATCCTTATGGTCTTAAATCAATAATGGACTAAGGCAAACCTGGGTCATACGAATATCTTTCATATTTAAACAGCTTATTGCACTATAAAGCTATCACCCTTTTTCAATATGGCATAGCTATATTATAATAATAATATTAAGGACACTATTGCACCATTTAAATTAGCTTCACTAAGTACATTTAAGACTTGTGTTAAGGGTACTAGCCAACGTATATTTAAGAAAAAGTTATTTATTATACATAGATAAATACATATATAGTATATATAATCAACAAGCAGACTGGAAGGCAGAAGAAAAGCTTAGTTCTTAAATATGCCTCCACCAGGAATCGAACCCGGGACCTCGCGATTAGCGTCCATGTGGTTCACCAATAGCGCCACGGAGGTCGTCAAATATCCTAGACAAGCTTCAATACAGTAGCCTTTTTTTTATTTTAGTAGGTTAATAAAGCTTACGACTCGTTGTCTCTACGGTACGGGCCATTTTCTGCTTCTGATGCTCTGAAAGGGATAGCAGAACGTGGGTGGGCATTCCTATACCTAATTTCAAATTTCCCAAAGTCACGACGACTAATCAACATATTTAAAAAGCTAGTAAAATACACGTTACCCGATTCCCAATACCATTATCAATAAATTTGATATGGAATTTCGTCCCTTATCATTGGCTACCAAATCCATAAACAATACGAATAACTTGGTTATTACCATAATGGTTTTATGATTTGTTCGAAACACAGCGGGCTATACTACCAAATGGTATCGATATTTAAAATCGATTTCTACATGTATCGAGTAAAAACATGCTACCTACTAACCCAGCAGGGTATAGGAAATAGCGTGTGACTGACTGACAGAGTTTATTTATGAATCTACGTGGTGAATATGTATGTAGGTGATACGCGCGCATAATGTTTACTATTGTTAGCCGACCGGCACTTGTTTCTTGATTGAACAACGAAACCTAATGATAACTTTAAGGATGTTATTACACTAATTGAATTACCCCTTGCATTATGTATTTGAAGAATTTGTATTCAAGGCTAAAATATACTTAAGTAATATATAAATGCTATATAGGATGATAAACCATAGGTGCTGGAATGGAGAAAAACATATTCTAAAGTGAATCTACAAAGGGAATTGAATCCATAGAACTGATATAATTAATTACGCTATTAACCACCGCTTGACCGGCTTCGAATATAGAATGCACATCACGAGCACCAGTTCTTTAGCAAAATTATGAGACAAGTGATTTATGTCGTCAATGCAAAGATCTTAGTCTAATATAAGCCTTTTTCACTAACGGCAGGTCAAAAAAATAAATGGATTCACCACTTTTCATACGAGTGTTACAGATTTAGAGGGATACAAAGATAGAGAAATAATATCATTATTTAGTAAATACATGTATATAGAAAAGGTAACCCGAACTTTTTAAAACACGTTTCGTTTAAGGCATGGTGAAATACTATCGAAAGTGATCATTAATTGGCAGCCCATCGCCTATTAAATCGGTATACCACCAAATCGCCTAGATTGGCCATAAAACCTGTCGGTCTAATCCCTTCATGCGGTGGAAAGGCTTCATAAACTACGATTAACTTTCTCCTTGTAGCTATCGAAAAAGGCATTAGCCTATTTATGTGCAAATTTTTGGAATGTTATAGCTAATTCTATTTAAAAACTTGATCAGTACAATCTACAGTTCTTGTGACACCTAGCACCGTCTTTTTTAGTATCCATAATTAATTTCGCATAATATTGTCGTTTGATGTGAAATTGTGATAAAAATGAAGGTCGAATTCGGGTTATAAAAAATCTACTATACGATATTAATTCATTTTGCTTACTATTCATAATTATTACCGTTAGTTTTGAAAACTCATCAATACACTAACAGGTATAAAAGCATATTTAATAATAATAAGGCAATACATACTTGTAGGTTCTCAAATAACATGCCTTTGAACTAAGTCACACCTATATAATATATTATTATATGATATAGACGTATCAATAAGACCCTTATTTAACATATTTTTTGGTGACTTGTTTGGCATAACAGGCTATATTATTTACTTACTACTTATAAAGAGTACCTTTATGGTTACATACATCCATACATATACATACGTACCTACACAACACAGACTTTCTACATAAGGGTAGGTAGAGATCACCGATCGTCATTTTTCTACACCCTGGAAAACCACTTTCGATACATTGACATACATTCACCACCTCATACATTCTTGACGGTTATTAGTTCTTAGGCGGTATCCTATATGACAGGGCTGTCCAAACCACTGCCTGCGGGCCGCATGCGGCCCGCGGTTTAGATTACTGCGGCCCATTGAACCTTTTTAACCGACTTAAAAAAAAGTTCGGTTCGGGTACACCGACTACAAAGAGATCTGTACTGTTGTGCGGACGAAATGAAATAGGTTTTTAAAAAAAACACTTTTTATTTTCCCTAAGCCGAATACAAGGTATTGTTAGCGAACCGTCTTAACCATTTGATGGTTGGAAGAGAACTCCGATATGAACGCACGATAGTAATAAAGAAACGTTGGCTGCAAAGTCAGCACTTAAAACGACGCGGTATGAGGAGGCTTACGCGAGCAAAACTTACTTATTATTTTAATCTATAACAGCCCCCCCTATAAAATTGAGCTTTATCCCTTTAAGAGGGTGAAGCGAAATCAAAACAAAAATAGAAGTTAAAATTCGAAATTAGAAAATCTCAAATAGTTAAAACGGTTTTACAAATATTAGTAATTAGTCTAAAATAAAACATTGAAATTTACAAAAACTTCAGCATCATAAAAATGCGTAAACAAACATCAACGTTAATGATTACTTAAATTTCTAAAATCTACTTTACTGGAAGTCGAATCAGAATCATCTGTTATCTCATGTAATTCAATAGAGACCTTATGCTTTTCCCTGGAAAGCTTTTTCATTATAACACTGGTTGTATATTGCAATACAACAATTAGAAGAATCACATCTTTTAAAGTACTTATATAATTTGAAAGCAATATATGTCAAAATAATTATTACAATAGTATATGTGGTATAAGAATAATAAGTTCCGTATCTTATAAAATGCGAATTACTTTCAGCATTATTTATTTCTTTTTCTAAATTGTGTAAATCATATTTTGCGAATTGCAAAGATTCTAAATCGATGTTCGATAACGTTATAGGAGCTAAATATGGAATAGTATGATTAAATTTTTCTTTTCGACAACAATCATCTTCAATTATATCAAAATCAGTTTCAAAGTTACTAGACATTAATAAATTTTTAGTAGAGCTTGGAATTATTTGTGTGGTTTTTGCATAACCAATACAATTTTCATTTAGGGTTAAAATGCCTGTGGCATGTATAGAGTAATCTGTAATAATGTTGTTATCACATTTCACTGTTAATTTAGTAGGAGAAGATTGAACAAAAATCCATCTGTTATTAAGCAGTTTCTGCCAGATATCAATATTTCCAAATAGTAATTTAGTGTTACATTCTTTTGGCATAGACAATATTACATCACAAATAAGTTTACTTTCACAACAAGGGTTGTTAATAGTAGAATAAGAATTTAATTGAGGACAAATAGAATAATTACTATAAATCTTTTGACAATCTTGTAAATTATCTAATAATGCGTATTGCAGTCTATCCTCTGTTAATGCTATATAAGATTTAGAAGGTTGAACCAAAGAAAAGGTATTTGGTTTATTTTGATCATGAGGAATTGGTAAAGGTATATTCTTATACACAGTATATAATTCTGGATAAACTAATGGAATTTGTAAAACAAATACAATTTTCTTATTATAAAAATAGGAGACCAGCTTTGAGATATCCATTAAGTTATGTATATTATCGATATTCAAAACAACAGGGAAATCGAGACGACTATTCAGTAAATTACTATGCTTAGATAGTTCTAAATATAAACTAGAAGGACTTATGATAGAAGGGTGTAGAATATTAGACTTAGAAAAGAGAATAGAATTCAGAGTAGTGTCCAAGAGGTTAGAAATAGTAATTAGAGAAGCCTCTACAATATTCAGGAGACTGTTTATACGAGACATATATAATAATTGATCATTATTTTTAGTTGTTTGGGACAAAATTTCGTTAATTTGATTTAATTGAGCATTTAATTTAATTTCGTTTTTATTTAACTTGTAAATAGTAGAATTAAAATTATTAATTGTAGATTTAACTACTTGAATATTGTCTTTCATTAAGTGAAAGATTTCAGTCTCAGTTTTCTGAGTGTTTTCCAATGCGGCATCATATTTGCGCGCATCGTCTGCATCTAATGTTCCAAAAAAGAATTTAAGTATTTCTCCTCCGAATTCGAGGGAACGTCTTACCCTAATTGGGGAATTAGTCGACATTATGTGCGACAAAGAGTTACATTTTTGATAGTTAGATTTTAGCAAAATCTTAATGGGACTTAATATATCCTTGCATTCAATAAAATTACTAACATTCGCTTTAATGCATAAATCGTAAGTTTTATACAAAATTTGGTCAATATTGTCCAAATGGGGTTCAAAAGAGACCGTGTCAATAAATGTTATAATTTTCCAAAAATCGTTGTGAAATCTAATTCGTGTATATGGTTCAAAATGGATTCCGGGACTATGAATAACCGGAGTTATTATAACGTTTTCGGCAAACGTGTTGCCCAGAAGAAATAAGAATCTGGAAAGATAGAGAATAGAAGATAGTTTGTACTTACTTATAGTATATATCAACTTAATTAAAATATTTTAGAATGAATGCGGAGAACAATTGGCAGGTTTAATTTGGTCAAAATGATATTTCACGTGTTTACGTCCAATAGCTAAAATAACGTTATGGTTATTGTTAAAAACTTTGATAATCTTATAAGGGCCTTTCCAAACAGGCGCAAGGGATTTACCTTGTTTATGATGACATTTCAAGTAAACTAATTCTCCCGATTTATATTCGATCCGACGTGTAGATCTATCATAACAGGCTTTGGAATTTTCCTTACTATTATTAATATTTTGTATTGCCTTATCGCGACAATACTTCATGCGATACTGTAAATACTTAATATATTCTGGATAAGTGTTATCTGAACCAGAATCGTATAATGAAGATGGTATAGATGGTTTATAACCGTATAAGAGTTCATAAGGTGTGAACTGAGTAGTGCTGTGTGGAGTAGTGTTATAAGCTAAAATAGCTGTAAATAAGAATTTATGCCAATCATTTTGATTCTCATTAACATAAGATTTTAGATACTCTTTTAGAGTGGAATGACTACGTTCTAACGCGCCATTTGTTTGTGGATGATACGGAGTGGTAAAAAGATTCTTAATCTTACAAATTTTGGTCACATGTTGAAATAATTCTGATGTAAAACATGTACCTAAGTCTGTCAAAATTGTCTTTGGGAAACCGAAAAGAGACATGAAATGTATTAGATTGGAAGCAATTTCTTCGCTTGTTGCACATACCATGGGATAAGCGCATGTAAATTTAGTTAGGTCATCTTGCATTGTAAGCATATACTTAAACTGTTGATTACCGGAATTCGGTAAAGGTCCGACTACATCAAGTGCTAGTCGTTCAAAGGGTTTTGTGCTCGTAGTAGTAATAATCATAGGTGATTTATTCTTGTGTCTGTAAGGTTTATTGACCTGACAGAGCTTACAGTTTTTAACATAATTTTCTATGTCGGTTGACATAGATTTCCAATAAAAAGATTCTTTAATTCTATTTAACATACGTTTGACACCTGGGTGTCCGGCAATTGGAGAATCATGATTGTCCTTTAATATCTGCGGTACTTCCGCAGGAGTAGGATATCTTAAACTGTTTTTGTATATATGTATCTTAACTTTAGTGTTATGAAATATGTAACGTATCATATTATGTACTTTAGTATAAACGAACTTAGAAAAAGGTTCAATAAAGTCAGTGATAGCGAGATCAGTAAGAGAGGGGTTATTTGTCAAAATAAGATCTCGTAAATTCATTAGTAAATTAAAAATAGTTTTATAATTACTCTCCTCGAAATGATGAGTCTTTGTAAATAAAAAGAAATAAGTTTTATTACCATCTACATAAGGTAGAATAGTAAAAGGTTCACGTTCATTATTAAGTAAAGATTCAGAGTTAGATAAATTGGATAAAATTTGGTTAACATTTGGCATACTCTCGTCAAAATCTAGAGAAGTAGGTATAGCAATGAAATCGAATTTCGTGGTATGAATACTCTGTGAGTGTTCCTCAATTTGTGTATTAAGTGTAGTTAAAGTGTTAGTAAATTGGTATTTGAAATATGTTTCATAAGATTCAGAGTAAGGACTCGTGTCCTGATTACGATTCGAACGTGTCGTAACGTGAATAGGATATCTAGATAATGCGTCAGCATTTGAATTCAGTCTGCCTTGTTTATAAACAATGTCGTACTCGTATTCTTCGAGCTTCAAACGCCATCGAATAAGGCGTGAACTTGGATCTTTAACATTAAAAATATACCTTAAGGGTTGATGATCAGTAACTATGGTGAACTTTCGACCATAAAGATATGGTCTAAAGGATTTAACGCCAAAAGTAATAGCTAACATTTCGCGTTCCGTAGTGGAATAATTGCATTCCGCCTTGTTTAAGGTTCGGGATGCGTAAGCGATGGGCTTATCTTTGCCGATATCGCCTTGAGATAAGATAGCGCCTATGGCGTAATTAGAAGCATCCGTAGTTAAAATAAAAGATTGTTCAAAATTAGGATACTGCAATAAAGGTGCAGTAGTTAGTTTTTCCTTTAATAAATTAAATGCTTGGTCCTGTTCAGGATTCCAAACGAAAGTAATGTTTTTCTTTAGTAAACTAGTAAGAGGTTTCGTAATTTGGGAGAAATTTGGAATAAATCTACGATAATAACCAACTAGTCCTAAAAATGACTTTATATCTTTAACATTACGTGGAATCGGAAAATTGGTAATAGTCTTCACCTTATCTGGGTTTGGTTGGACCCCTTGGTCGGTTATGACATGTCCTAAATAAGAAACTTCACGACGTAAAAACTCGCACTTGTCGGGTTGTAACTTGAGGTTAAATTTACGAAAACGATCAAAAATTAAACGTAATTTTTCCATATGACTAGGGAGGTCATATGAATAGACTATACAGTCATCTAAATAAACATAGCAATGTAATCCTTGTAATCCCGTAAGAACCATCGTCATAAGACGTTGGAATGTGTGCGGACTATTCCTAAGTCCGAAAGGCATTCGTGTAAATTCGTAGTGCCCTGTTGAAGCATTAGTATTAACAATTGTAAAAGCGGTTTTCTGAATATCTGAAGGATCGACTAATACTTGGTGAAAACCGGAAGCAAGGTCAAGTGTGGAAAAATATTTAGCTTTGCCTAATTGATCCAAAATATCACTAATCAATGGAATTGGGAAGATTTCGGCCACTGTTACGTCATTGAGTTTGCGATAGTCAATGACTATACGCCATTTCTTTTTCCCAGAGGCATCTGCCTTCTTAGGAACGATCCACACAGGGGCGGACCATGGGGAGATTGAATTTTGAATAATGCCTTGTTCTAACATGGAGTTGATTTGTTTATCAACTTCCTCCTTGTGGCATTCCGGAAATCTATATGATTTGACGTGGATGGGAGCCGCGTCTCCCGTGTTAATGTTATGTTTCAATGCATGAGTGTGTGTTAATGGTTTGCCTTCGAGATGAAATATGTCAGCGTAATCTGCGCAGCAATCCAAAAGAGCCTTCTTCTCTTCTGGATTAAGATGCTCATGACGAACGAGTTTCAAAACTTTCTCTCTACGAGAAAGGTTGGAATAAATGTAAGTATTATTTATCGGAAATGAAAAATTATCGTAATCAATAGGACTTAAGTATACGGAATAATTATCTACCCTTACTGGTGTTTCAGTGGTATTCAAAATTGAGACGTTCACACGCTTGTTTTGTTTAATAGTGGCGATGCAATTTGACACGTAAACACCATCACAAATCCTGTGATCGAGTATCAGCCCTTCGTTTCGTGGAAATAGCCGTTGTAAATCTTTGTCAGCATTAGTTAAGTTACATTCTATCACGGCTTCTGAACGTGCGGGAATAATGTATGTAGGTTGCGTGTACTTTATTTTAAAAATATGATCATGTAAATACAGTTCACTTGAATTAAAATCAAGTGTGCAATTGAAAAATCTCATAAAATCTGACCCTATCATGCCATCATAATTAAGGTTAATATCATCGTTTATGACGTGAAATTTAAAAGAATAATTACTATTCTGAATGCAAAAATTTAAATTAAACGAGCCAAGAGTCTCGCAAAAGGATTCAGAGTCATTGATACCTTTCAATTTAATGATCTCCTTAGAAAGTTTCGGTAAAGTATCGAAACATGTAATTTTCATGACGCTTACGGAAGCGCCCGTGTCAATTAAAAAGCACAAAGGTGCGGAACAATGTTGCGGTGCATTAATATATAAATGTGGTAAAGAAATACGTAACAAACTTTTCGTTTCAAAAATAGGAACAGAATGAATGACCTTCGGAGCATCTGTACAAACCACAGGCTCCTTAACAGGTTTAGACTTGACGTCATTATAAGTGTTAAACTTAGAAAATTGATTCAATTTAGAATCGAAACTCAACTGCTGGGGTTGAGATGTAATAAACTCAGTGAACTCAGAGGGTTGTCTCAAGTCTTGTGACTGGGACGAACTCAACAACTTTGGTTGAGATGAAAAATTAGAAAAATCAGAGAACTTAGAAAAATCAGAGAAATTAGAAAAATCAGTGAAATTAGAAAAATTAGGATCATCTTTAAGTGTGTCCTTAAGTTCTGTATACGCCCCCGGGCGACACACAACAGGAGCGTCATCTAATTTAAAGTCTGCTCTGTGGCGGACTTGCATACAACGTGTTGTACGGGTGCAGACACGCGAGGCTCAGGTTTCACCTGATAAGGTGCTCGCTGTGCTTGTTGGGGATTAGACTTATTCTTAAACTCCAACTTTCGGCATTCTTGTATCGTATGCCCTGGATTCTTACAATACTTACAAAATTTGGTATTGGCATTAGAATTATTGTTATAAGAATTAGGATTATTGTAAGAATAGTTATTAGGCTTAGAATTATTAGCCCTGTAATTGGACTGAAAATTAATTGGATAAAATTTGGATTTATTTTTAAAGCATTCATTGGATGTATGCCCTTGCCTTTTGCAACGGTCGCATACCTTTGAAGGCCTCGATACCTTCGTGAGGTTGAAGAGCTTTTCTTCCTCGATAGCGTGAGTGATAGCCTCACTCAACGTATTGGGGTTTCTACATCGGACTATATGAGAAAAACTAGGGTTTAACCCTAGGAGGAAGGTGTTGAGTGCCAGATCCTCCATGGCAGCTATTCTGCCAGGCTTCTCGGCCTCCGAACATCCCGAAAATTGAATGTCGGATAGGAGTCTTGTTAGGCAAGCTTCTATCCGCAATGAAAATTGAATGACCTCTTCGGTCGAGAACTGTTTACAGTTCTGAAGTTCTAGAAGTAAGTGGGTGGAGTGCTTTTTCTCCCCGAAATTTGTTTTAAGAAAATTCTTTAGATCCGACCATTTGTCGAATCTCCGTAGGGAGCAAGCTAACTGAGCTTTTCCCTCTAATTGTGATATTATGTACTTGCATAAGAAGCTCAACTGGCTGTCTTCTGCCAGTTCGATGGCGTTCTCACAATTCGTGAGAAACGCGGGAAGAGACGCCCTATCCCCATTATAGGGTTTTATAAATTTAGTAAGGAGGTTGAGAGACAACTTTTTTGTCTCGACTTCCTCTGCGTCTGTGAACTCATCATTCTTTAAGTCCTTTTTAGGAGCCATTTTAAAAAAGGATATAAATCAAAGCTAGTCACAAAAACTAAAAAAAAACTAAAAAAGTAACGATAAAATATAAAATCTCAGTAGAAAATCCTCTTTAAAGATGTTTAGGTGTTCTTCGCTTTCCCACAAAATAAGAAAAGATTCACTTACAGTAGAAACTGCATCACTTTAGTCCTGATGTTGTTATCGGGTTTCTGCTGGACAGCAGAGGACGACGTCGGTTCTCGGGGTTGCAGAACTCTCTCTGCAACGACGTCTGCGACGGCTGCTACGCTCGGCTGGTCGAGGGCTGGCGTGACACGGCCTGTGTCACGACTGACGAGCTTCCTCGGGAAGTACGGCACTGGCGTGAGGTACGGCTCCTCACGGCTTACAAGCACACCGAATTTCGTTCGCGCTTTGTTCGGAATACCGGTGGGCATATATACGATATGCCTCAAGAACGGTATCCCACCGCTGCCACCAATTGTTGTGCGGACGAAATGAAATAGGTTTTTAAAAAAAACACTTTTTATTTTCCCTAAGCCGAATACAAGGTATTGTTAGCGAACCGTCTTAACCATTTGATGGTTGGAAGAGAACTCCGATATGAACGCACGATAGTAATAAAGAAACGTTGGCTGCAAAGTCAGCACTTAAAACGACGCGGTATGAGGAGGCTTACGCGAGCAAAACTTACTTATTATTTTAATCTATAACAGTACCCACTGCATATAATAATACGGCCCACCAATGTATTTAGTCTTTTTATTGGCCCTGGGTCCCATCTAGTTTGGACACCCCTGCTATATGATGATATAATCATTTCTAAAATAATGTGCACATCATCTTCGCTTCATTAATCAACAACACTTACCTATTAAGAAGTTAGATAACTAAAACATCCTGATTCGTTAATATGCAATGCGCATCCATCACCCGTGTTTTAGTATAGCAATATAATTACGCTATTAAAATCTTGAGTGCTTGTAAATGGAATTACACATTATATAACAGGTATTAGTATACTAACCTTTTATTATCCGCCAAACTAAAATCTAGGTATATCTAGAATACAGTTTACTCCTTGAAAATACCTATTTTAGGTACGAGTATCAATCGATATACTAGTATCACAAAAGCGTAATTTGCATCAATCTTTTAAGTTTATTAAAATCGATTATTAAAAACACAGTTCACAGAAAACTAAAATATTTTTTTATTTATTTCAATTTTCCCGCGCAAGCATAACCCCGCACGCGAGTACAGTTTCGAAACCTCTTTTCAGGCGCGCGTGTCCCGAGATGATTCCCCGCCGTGTGAACTAGTGCGTTGAGATGGTGTGCACGCATTACTTCATTATTGTTCTTCAGTTCGCACTTGCCCGCCCGATTAAGTATTTTATGAAAGTTATCATCCTCATTCATTCGTGCGCCTTGTAATGAAGCGATGTTCTGGAACATTAGTGTGGCGGCTTTAACTCGACTTTATTGTAACTCTGTAACGATGAAAATTGACATCTAGTTACATTGTCTTTTTAGTTATTGGCGAAGGGCTTGTAGAAAATAATAAAAAAAAAAATCTATAAAACTTACAAAATAGGTTTTATTTTAACTTAGCAAACTAATCTGTAGGAAATATATCTTCCAGCTGTTTCCGAAGATCTTATAATTTTCACGACCTGCAAATGAAAGACAATTTAAATGTATTATATAATATATTATGATCACCACATCCCTGTCGAGGTGGACAGAACCTTGGAGATTTAGCAAATATTGGGGTGGTGATGTCATATGTAACATTGGGGAGAGGTTGCTAGCCCATATACGGATATGCCGGGTTAAACGGCAGCTAGTTAACATTCTTTTTACATCCCAGGCTGGCAAGGGTCATGAAGAACAGGGGCAGTCCACTAATCCACCAGTACTGACAACTTCACACATTACTGAAATACATGAACTGCGATTTTGCACATGGATTAGTGTACTTTGGCCCCAGAAGCGCATGTAAGAGAAGGCATGGATGTGTGTGTGAACCAAAAATGATTTGTTAGGATTAATAGGCTTTACCTAACCCGTTAGGGAAGTAAAGGCGTGAATATATGTCTATATGTAAATAACTTCCTGTATCCTCTCACATCTTCAAGCATGATATCTGTTATATTTCATTACAAACTGTAAATTTCATTCTTCTTATATATCAAAGCATAAATTAGTGATACATACCTGCCCTCTCTTGAGTCCGAAGTATCTGGCCACTGGATCTCCCGCTTGTATTCTCATCAACATGTTCTCCTTTAGTTTACTGGACACAGATTAAGGAAACTAATTGAAAGTACATAATTAGAGAAACTAACACTGTGGTTAGAACCAATAATACAATAATGAAAAAAGATCCAAAGAAAAAATTACATGTAAGGAATGGGGACGCACAAAGAATGTTTACTAGCTGTCGTTCTTTCTGGCATATCATAGGAGACAACTAAGGGACTGGTAGTAATAATATTATATTGCTGATAAGGCTAGCAACCTGTTACCAATGCAATGTTCCTTATGACAACATAACCAATATTCATGCTAAAAAGTGACCAATGATATTATGTTTCTGAGAGCCTGTCCGACCCGAATTAGATAAAATGATGTGGATATATGTATGAATAATACTTATATGTCACGCCCATATCCCCTAGAATGGTAGGCAGACACACATATAATCATATTACATTAATTATCAACCAAACACCTATTCACACAAGACAACTCTTATTTCAAAAGGATACTATCTGGCCAGCAGCTCTTGCTTTTCATCTGGTGTCAACACAATGTGCTCCGGGACAAGCTCATGCTCTGTAATGTTGATCAAGAGCTCCGATTCCAGGAACTGTTCCAGGATGTACTTTGGAGCCATGTCGACTAGGGACTGCTTGGCTGATGGAGTCATACCTGTGGAGTGATATTAATGAATTGAATGTATAGAAAATTTAAGATTGGAGGTGAATTGAATTGCTTGGGTGATGGGATAGCATCCAGTGAATACACAAACTCCTGACAACTGAAATTGTTTCGTAAAATAGCATGTCTTCTAAGAATTCACCTTAACATACTTATCATATTGGATGCTTTTGTAAAATGAAGCCTGCCATATATCCAAGTTTAAAAGATTGGTTACTGCTCTTTTATAACTTTTTAACGTACAGTCAGCGCTAAAAGTGCAGTCTCAGTAACTTTTTATAAGGTTTAAGTTTATAAGAACAAAATACAATATTTTAGATTATAAAACTGGCGACACTATGCAATGTCATGGCCACGAACTAAAATATAAAGAGGACCCGGCGAAAGGAGCGATCCCCGTTACGCGGTGCGGAGTCCTAATGGCGTGTTTTAATTGGTGTGGAGTCTAAAAGTGTGTACCTAGTAGAAAGAAGATACCTAATTTGATTGGTCAATGCCGTGTTTTGATTGGTTGTAATATCTCCCCTCCATCACACGTACCTCGTTTCACCCCGCATAATGCCACGCTAGTTTCCAAACAAATATTGCGTAAGGCCCACTCCTCTTATTAATTACTTCATGGTCATGGCCACTATACATTCACGTGCTTCGAAATGAAAAATATTCTTTTGTTCTTATAAAAGTAAACCTTTCAAAATAGATACTAGGACTGCACATTTAGCATTGACTGTACATAACTTAGGATTTAGATCAATTAACTAGTGGAGTGACCCACCATCTATTAACCACTTACAACATGTAAAGAAGAAAGACAACTATTTACATTATACATACATACATACCATCACATCTGACTCCCTATAGAGAGGTATGCAAAGATCACAGATCCCCATCTGTTCCGATCCTGACAAACTTTCGCTTCATTGACACTAATACACTTCCTCATACACACTCGGTGGTTATAGGTACTTCTAATGTCACTCTTTTTATTTTACACTAGCGACCCGCTCTGGCTTCGCACGGGTAAAACAAAATTCTTCGCAAAATATAATAGCCTACTCCACTAATGGATGTTATTATACATAGAAACCTTCCTCTTGAATCAATCTATCTAATTGAAAAAACCGCGTCAAAATCCGTTGCATAGTTTTAAAGATTTAAGCATACAAAGGGACATAGTGACAGAGAAAGCAACTTTGTTTTATACTATGTAGTGATTATCTTCCTCTCTAAATGAACATTACCTGTCTGGACAACCACAATGGCTCTATGAATATTCTCCTCCTGCATCCTAGTACAGTAGGTCTTGATAGTCTTAATCCCAATCTTAGCTTCATCCGGGAAGAACACAAACATCTGGTCTGTTGGATCGTCATTGTGAGCCACTAGGACAATTAGGTCACTTCTTGCTGGGCGTTTTTCACTGGAATGTAAGTAAGGAGGCTGGTTAAAAGATTATTATAAAGGATTATAGAACTCAAAGTTTGATTGCTATAAGAAATTACAACACTGGATTAAACTATTTAGGATGCTAATAAAACTTTAATTCAGTTTTATATGAAAGGAATTTACCGATTTAACCTTATAAAAAAAATGCACATGTAAAATACCTTGGTTTGTCTCCAAATTGCTCCTTGAATTGTTCCAAAGTCTGATCCAATTCATCTTGCGTTACCAAGTATCCTCGGTCATGGCACAACTGAAAAGTAAGCAAATAATAATAAGCATTTTATTATATATTACAGTTAACATAACCTACACCATTTGAGATGGGCATAAAAATATTAAAGTGCTAACTTTTCATGACACTGACAAGATTATAAACCTTACCAGGGCACACCTAGTTTCAAACACCGTAGGCAGAGTTCACAAATGCTCATTTTCACATTTCAAAATAAGTTCTACAACATTCAAAACATGTGATTCTGTTCAGTAGTGTTGGTGCAAAGGATGTAGTTTTAATCTTATAGAGGCCAATATAGATCACTCTTTTTTAGGCAAGTTAATAGATCATAAAAGACCCGTGATTATTAGACCCACCAATGGCATTAACAATCATTAAATATAGGGTTCCTGGCAATTTACAACTCAACGTAAACTGCTTAATGTTTGTTTTTACAATAGCTTAATTTTCCGAGACGGTGATCAAACCTGGGAAATGTAATTAATAAAATAAGAGTGTTATAAACGAGAAACTGCATATTTTTTAATTATCTCAACTCATAATCCTGAATATATTACAGAACATAACCTAAAATGCTTTATTATAAATTGCCTCACCTGCATAACAGTTTTACGAATACGCCATAGTTTGTAAGTCTCAGCTTCGTCATCCATTATTTATAATTAAATTTTATACGATATAATCAGGCTTAAAATACAAAGAATACAATAAAAACTTTGAATAAGATTTCCCAATCCTTCCTACAAACAAACCAAACCGCTCAGTAGTGTTGTAACTTCGTATAGTACAATAGGTACTACTGGGTTATGAGTAGTACTTATGAAAGACACATAATAAGGCAGTGACTATTCATTATTTCTTGTTCCAAAAGGTGATAATTAACAGTAACCTTTTAATTAACAGATTTTGGAACGTAAGTAAAAATAAAAATATGTATGTAAAGAAGAGTAATTATACTATTATATTATTACAAACTAAAACATTAGTTACAGGTTACTTATTCATAGCCTATCATAGCTTCTTCATTGTTAATGTATAAAAAAACTTTAACAATCAGAAAATAATTAAGAATTTAGATAAATAATTTGATATATTAGATAGATAATTTAGAAAATAATTAAGAATATAGAATAATAATAAAAATTCATTAACGAAATGCGTCGAATAAAGTGAGGGAAAACATTGTGAGGAAACTTACCTGTTCCCCAAACAGGTAATAGCTTACCACCTGTCACATTGAGTACTGACTATCTGGTCTACACGTGGATTCGAGATGGCCATAGAATAATTATTATTAGTAATTATTAATACCTTCGCAATTGCGGAGATGGACACTTGAACCTCTGACTACCCCGCAAGGTTAATGGTCGTGAACTCATTTGTCTTTTTGTTTTGTCTTTATCAATAACAATCGATCGATATAATAAATTAATTATCAACACAATATAGCTTTGATCATCAAAACTATCTAATTTGGCTTTCATATGTATGTACTTGGCAGAAATGCAATCTACTAAAAGGCTTAAAATATTTATTGATATCTCATCGTTATAGATTATAACTATTCCATGATTACGTGTACAGCTATTTGTGAGGTTAATTCGATTTCGTGTGTTGTGTAGAGTTTTAAGCTATTTATTGAACTCATGATAAATGCCAAACATCGCAGAGTTAGTAGTTGGTAGTGATCGAATTCACCAACGAGTGTAATATTCCAATGTTATGTTAGATTTCTTACGCCCAGCACTACGTTGTAGTACCATATATTTTTATTAAATTTTTATTGTGTTTGGATTCGGGAAACGAATTTATTGTGGTTTACTAATATAATCTGTTTTTGTTAGAGTTTTCCTCCGCGTAGATAGATTACATTGGTTAGGAACATTGATTAACAAGAGAAATAAAGAAATACGAAGAATGGCTGGAATTAAAGGTAAAAATAAACTTTCACTAAGCAGATTTGCATGTAATACATTCTGAGTTGAGTCATCTCCTTATTTTACAAGCTAATTGACTTATTTCTTGAAGAATATAATGTATTTTTATCTTTTTCATGTACTCATCATTCGTGCTCAACAACAGGGTAAGTTGTTTCTCGTTTGTCTAATAATTTGATTGCCTATTCACTTAGTAAGTACTTGTTGTAAGTTAGTTATTTACTGGTTTTTCCTTGCAGATTGATTGGCCTGGCTTTCGCAGGATCCATTGGAATGACATTCGTGATATTGGCCTGTGCACTCCCACAGTACAAGTAAGTTTATCTAATATTGTTTATCTAAGGCTCTTTGTTATACAGACTAAGTAGTTCAATGACATTTGGAAGAAATTTTTGTTCAGCGGTGTATTTTACAATCTTTCAAGATATCAAATTGATATTGTACTTTATTGTTAAGTTCTTATGAAGAATTAGACACTTATTAGCATGTTTATTGGGGTTTTGATGACATATGGAATATTGGTGATGGTTGCTAGGTTATTGTCCAAAAGATATACCCCAACACATGCTATCCAATATCATATCTCCAAAGTTCTGTCCACACTAAAAGGGTGTGAATGCATATGTATGTTTATATGTTTTATGAAGAAATAATGTAATTGAGTTTTGGTGTTGAAACACAATTTATCCTTGAATAAACCTGAAGTGCAGTTAATGCTCATTTATATCTAAAACAGCATCTATTCACTGTGTTGTGCTAAGAAGTCATATTTATAAAAAGATCCTCTTTGTGTTTTATGTAACAAAAATTAAAACAGATCAAGACTTAAAATACTATATTTTAGTACTTTTAACATTGCTCTCCTATACACATTTTCCTCTCCATTACAGACTATGGTGGCCATTCTTTGTGGTGCTATTCTACCTCCTGTCTCCCCTACCAACAATGATAGCCAGGAGGCAAGGCGATGTTGCTGGGGGCAACGCTAACCCTTGTATGGAGGCAGCTGTTTTCATCACCATGGGAATCATTGTCAGTTCATTTGCTCTGCCCATCCTGCTGGCTAGGACTAGTACGGTAAGATATGAAGCATTTATGTGCATACATATATTTAGTCTGTACTTTTCTAACGGGATAAGCTGAGACTATTGATCAATCATGAATGGACAAAAACAAAAACTTACCTAACCTTTGCAGGGTAGTCAAGAGGTTCAAGTGTCTATCTCTGCAATTGCAAAGGTAGAAATTCTATGGCCACTTCAAAACAGATAGTCAATATTCAATGTAACAGGTAGTAAGCTGTGTTGCCATTAGAATTTGCATTTGCAAGCACTGACTATTACCTTTTCAGTGTAGTAGTTAGTGATATGGTCATAATCAACAAAAAATACAAACAAGTTACTGACACTGTATTGTTACTGTACACTGACTATTACCTGTTCGGGAAACCTCCTCACTATGTTTGATGCAGTTTAACTGTGTTGAGTATTGTGTGGTCTGTGTTCATTGTTATTATGACTGTAGCAAGTGCAAGTTTCTATGTAAATCTATGCAACTTTACTGTGTACTTCAAAAAATTTATTTTTTTCCTGAATAATTGCTATGAATGCTTATTTATGTTTTCTAACAATAGCTCTCACTGACTACAAATTTTATTTGCACATTGAAACTTATTTATATTGTATGACTATACTTCTAACTATAAAGTACTATTAACTTTATGATTGTCATTTGAAATTTTATTAATGACCTTATGACAGTGTATGCAATATATTACTATTTAATATCTTTACCATTTAATAAATACCTTTAGTTAACTGAATGTTCTTTATGTTTTTCACAGATTATGTGGGGCGCCTGCTACCTAACCCTGGTCGGAAACATAATAGTGTACCTAACAATCATTGGCTTCTTCACCATCTTTGATATGGAAGACTCAGATTACGCCATGTGGTGAGAGATATAGATTTAAAATACATTAAGAGGTGTAATGGTTTTTTGAGGATGAATAATGAATTAAGCATTTGAGTGCCCGAGAATATGTTTTTTCAATGATCAGCTCATTCTTTTTTTTATTTCTTCAACAAAGGAACAATCCTTTATTGCTTGTCCATAGAGGTGTATTGAGTAAATATTTCTTTGTTTTGTGCATGCGACATTATTTTTCTTTTTTCGTTAACATGTTTATGATTTCATTTAAACATTTTTGTTACAGAGTGATTGTTCTTGATGCAGGCAAAATGCAGATGCTTAATTCATTATTTCGGTATCATAATTTAGTGTTACTAGATTGTTAATGTTAAGTACTATTTATAAATACAGCTTTCATACTTATTGGTGTAGTTGATAGTTTAAAAAGAAAACTGTAATAGGAATATCTGTAAAAGTAAACAAAATTAGGTAAAAGTTAATATTTTGTTTGTACTACTTCAAATCTGTTTTACTTTAAAATGGGTCTTGCTGTATAGGAAACTAACCACATTAATTAGGATGATAATCTTAGTTTCCTTGAAAACATTAATCTTTTTTCAAGATTTATGAATACTTCTGAGAAAAAAATTCAAGGAATGGTTGTTACATTTCTTTAATTAATAACCCATATTGATATTAATAATATTTTTTTCATTTATACATAACACTTTGTGTGTTAAAATCTATCATTTCATCTATCATTTCAGAATATCTCGGTAGTATGTAAGTAGGTATATTAAATATTTGTGAATCTATTAGATTATTCTATTGTACTGAGTGTTCTAACATGCATATAATTTTAAACTTACTAGCTTTTTAATAGAGAAATGTTTAAAAGACGTTTTGGTTTTAAAGTATAATTTTTATTATATAGTCTCACAGTGTAGGAAGGTTTCCAAAGTTTACTTTTCTTCCGAAAAACATACATGTACAGGTAATATTATTAATATATATCAATACAAGCATTCTCAACAAAAATAATGTTTTTTTTGTCAATATGCAATTTATTTTTTTTGAAGATTTTCATCAAAAATAATGTTTTTTCGTCCATATACAATTATTTTTAATATTGGAAATGGAAATTTGTGTTCCTACCCAAAAACTCAAGCAGATTTTGTACAACAAGTTAAACTTGGTGAAAAGAAAATGTTTTGCCAAACATTCCTCTGTATATTTGTGTAAATAATTTAGATGTATGTCACAATAATATAATTATTATGAATAAACATTTGCTTTGTACCTTTATTGTTTGTTTCATTTTTATTTTGGTAAACTTGGTAGTGTAGTACCAGCACAATAATGCACACAATATGTAAACATTGTAAAATATATTAAATATAATTCACACTTGAGGCTTGAGAGTTATGGATCAGACCTGTGGCTTATCTGATTATTCCAAATAAACCTATCTTTGTATCTGGGGTTCACCCAAGAGTTTCACGTAAATATTCAATGGACAGAGAAACAGACAACAGACTAAAAGGAAAACACTACACCACATCTATAACTTATGTAGGATTTTAGTTATTGATTTATTATACAAACATGGTAAGATTCACGCCTCTACATTCCTAACAGGATCGGCCGGACTATTGTTCGACATATGAAGGGATCCTGACAAATCTCTCTTGCCTCACTCACAGCCATTAAGCTTTTCATACATGATGTTCTCGTCTTCACCATGCGTACACGCCCTAAAAAGAATGTTATCCAATTTGATCTGTACATTTTCTAGGCGGTCTACCCTATCCAACCGTACTTAACACATTGGCTCGAAAATTTCATATCCTAACATTATATTATCCGTGTCCTAACGCTCCTTTCATCCATCCTTAACATTCCTTTCTCTTTTTTCGTCACTACATAGCTTTTCATACCATTTCCATTATTAGTAGACTCAAAATGATCTTATAAATACGGATAGACATCACGATAGTTATCCTTCATTAAAAAAGCCGAAGTTATTAAAAGTGCTATAAAGATAGAAAGAGTTTTTAAAAGAGATATAATTAGGTAACCCGTTATAATGAACATCGTATAATTTCCGCTATCAAATAATACTTCTGCTGGAGTCGGTGCTACAGTATTAAATCTTTTAGCGAGACCAGGAGTTCGCTTAATTACGTGGTAACGCGCTGTGAGAAAGCTCGATATGACATATCAATATACATATATGTATTACGAGTGTTCTCTACAAAATGGTCATTCAGGTCCTAACGTAAATCCATGTCCGTGAATTACCCATTTTATTAAGGATCTGAAAGGTGCACAAGAAAAACATAAAAGGATTTTTCTTTCTCATTAATTGACAAACGTAAAATCATGTTTATAAAAAAAATATTGATTTTATTAGTAGAGGATAGATTAGTTTTAGAACTAAAATAGTGTTCGTGTGTTTGGTTTTATTAGCCAAAAATAAAAATATGAACGTATCGTTTCGCGTAAAATCGTATAGTATGTGTAGCATATTTTACTCAACTGATCTACATTAACTTTCAGATATTAATTCAACAGTGTGATTTTAGGATAGTAATTTATTTTTGAATGTACAAAGCATTCGTCACTCTATTAGATTAAAGCAAAAAAATGGTATAATTAAGTTTATTTATACTATGAGTCACTCATCGTAAATTTTGACAGAACGGTTCATACAATTTACGTTTCGTTTCGTTATCTTTAGGTACTGCCACCCAAGGGGCTTGAGTCATATTTTTGTTATACTTTTAAAACATCTCTTTTAATGCTAAATATTTATACGGTGGCTTCATTAAGTTAGTGTTGAAGTGATCAACTTATCAAGTGTTGATACTAAATTGAATTAAAAAGCTACAATAATGGGTGACTACTTACCAGCCTGTGTTATCGATGTCGGAACTGGGTACACTAAATTGGGTTTTGCAGGCAATAAAGAGCCCCAGTTTATCATGCCCTCAGCTATAGCGATAAAGGAAACTGCTAAAGTAGGTGACCAATCTACTCGTAGAATGACCAAGGCCGTAGAAGATTTGGATTTCTACATCGGAGATGAAGCGTTTGACGCCACTGGATACTCGGTTAAATATCCGGTAAGACACGGATTAGTGGAGGATTGGGACTTAATGGAGCGCTATATCGAGCAATGCATCTTTAAATACTTAAGGGCTGAACCTGAAGACCATCATTTCTTGCTTACGGAGCCGCCGCTGAACACGCCCGAAAATCGTGAGTACTTGGCTGAGATAATGTTTGAGTCATTCAATGTGCCTGGCCTCTACATTGCCGTGCAAGCGGTGCTCGCCTTAGCGGCTTCATGGAAGTCACGAACTTCTGCGGAACGTACCTTTACTGGAATTGTTGTTGACAGTGGAGATGGTGTCACTCATATTGTGCCTGTAGCCGAAGGTTATGTGATCGGGTCTTGCATCAAACATATCCCTATAGCTGGTAGGAATATAACCTCTTTCATCCAGTCTTTACTGAGGGAGAGAGAAGTTGGTATACCCCCAGAACAGAGTTTGGAGACAGCCAAAGCTATCAAAGAGAGATACAGCTACATTTGCCCAGATATTTCAAAAGAGTTTGCCAAGTATGACTCTGATCCAGGCAAGTGGATGAAGAAGTACACTGGTATCAATGCTATTACCAAAAACCCATTTACTGTTGATGTTGGGTATGAAAGGTTCTTGGGACCCGAGATATTCTTCCATCCAGAGTTCTCTAACGCAGATTTCACTGTTCCTTTGAACGAAATGGTCGATGAAGTGATTCAATCCTGCCCTATTGATGTGAGGCGAGGTTTGTATGGCAACATTGTTTTGTCTGGTGGTTCTACCATGTTTAGAGACTTTGGACGCAGGTTACAGAGAGATATCAAGCGTAGTGTAGATGCTAGGCTGAAGCTGTCTACAATGTTGTCTGAAGGACGCATTACTCCCAAGCCCATTGATGTGCAAGTAGTGTCTCACAACATGCAGAGGTATGCAGTATGGTTTGGTGGTAGTATGCTGGCTTCTACCCCAGAATTCTACCAGGTATGCCACACAAAGCAGGCTTATATGGAATATGGGCCCAGCATTTGCAGACACAACCCTGTGTTTGGTACCATGACATAAAATGTTAATTTCTAAATCAGTTTTATAGCATTTAAACCATAACCATTATGTGATTCTAATTTCTTGCTAGTTGAACTGTAATAACATTAAAGTGTTCCCAGTCTAGTGTGAAACTGTACCATTTGACATTAATTTTGTAAACAATATTTTATTATCTAAGGAGAAATGGCAAGGAGAAGTTGTATTTCTTTCAATATCGCACAATTTATAATCAATTTAGAAACTTGCTTTTAATATATTAAGATTATGGTAAAATCATAATGGTTCACACTAGAAAAATGAACATACTAAATTACATGAACAACATTAATTTATTGATTTTAAGGTGAAAGGTCCTTATTATGATGTATAGAAACATTAAGACTAATTGCACTATGAGATATAATGTGAAAAGTGTTAAGTATTAAATTGAATTGTTAGTCATATGATTAGATACTTTGATTTATTAGTTTATTAAGAATATAATTATCATGAAATAGTTTTACTAAGCTGGATTTTTGTACTTGTAAATTTACTATAACTACTATGCATTTATTTTTCTTGTATTCCAGTAAACACAAAATACAGTAAATAATAAATGTTTTTCATTTACATCCATAATTTACAGTCGCTCAAGTAAAGGAATACATCATAAGGAAATCTGCCTGTCAATGGCAATACCGGTTCACCACGTCTTACAAATTTTAGAATGGACATTCAAACTTCTGACTGACTGTCTGACTTGCCATGATAAAAAAGTAATTGTTTGTTCTTTAGCTTATGATCCATAATTTAAATGCACCACACTATGCTAATTAGGACATCAGGAATTTAAATTATGAAAGTACAAAAGTAAATATAGGAAGAGCCATAGTAGTACAGTAATTTTTTTGTAAAAAAAGATGATAACATTAATCAAAACCCAGTGGTACTCCTTTTACTTTCCCATAGTTATTTCATTTATGTACCTTAAATGTTATGCATATTGGGATATATGAAATAGTTAGAGATAAAAAATTACATGCCCTGGGTGTATTAAAACTAGTACTATTATTAAGTCTCCAGTGAGTAATTTTTATGTGTAACTTATTTATATTTTGAACATGTTGATGAATCATCTAGTTATATATACATATATTCAACTTCAACCATTGTATGTATTGACTAAGAGGTATGAACAATAATATAATAATACAATACAAAATAATAATACAATAATATGTGATATCACTAAGAGACTGGACAGTGAAACTGACCAATGATTTCTGTCTCTCACCAATATTCTATATTTGTCACAACCCTATTTATTCAATTTAGAAACTGATTGGTAATCATCGGTTTTAAAAAAACATACAATATATTATGTGAGTAAAATTATATTATTCTGTAAAATATATCTTTCAGAAATTGAATTAATAGGAACTAGGCACTAAGCAAAAACATTAATATGTAAGTATATTTTTTAATTAGTGAACATGGCTTGTAATAATCCTTGCTGGTAATCATGATAAAAAAAGCTTACTCCTTTCGCAGACGATGAGCAATTACTCACATGCGTGAATGACGCGAGTTTGATCTGAAAGGAGTTCTTTACTGTGCACATATCTAGACTAAAAACTGCGCTAATTAGGCAGTGGCACGCAATGAATGAATAGCAGCTTGCACCAAGCTGCAAATATTTTCATCAACCACCAAATCAAAAAGTGGCGTGTGGGAATATCACGACGGTTGCAAATCAGTGCTGTTTCGTTTTCAACAGAGTTTACTTGTCGTCTGCTTTAATAGATACATGTTTTTTTTTTCATGATCTGTGTTTATTACGATTAGAATAGTTTGACACCACCACACACCAGAGCTAGTTCGAGGAAAGATAATTTCGAATGAAGGAATGAACTTCGGGTGACTTTGTGTGTTAAAACTAATTAGAACACATATCGCTGCCCCCGACGAACACTATCGTATTCGCTCTTACCATAGAATCGGTTTTAATGAATATTCGTATCCACACCATCGTATTACGTCATAGAGTAAAGTTTTAAGGTTGGGCAATGAATACTTTTGGATTTATGCATTGAGTAATGATCTTTATGTTTTTATTCAATGGGAAATTTAAGACGATTTATAACGCAAAAGGCTATTACCGAATCTCAAAAGCCAACATTATAGAGTATACTACTCTTACGATATTGTTCGAGTGATATATTACATATCAGTGTTGCATATGTATCACGGAACAATATCGTAGCGCACGATTACATAGCAATACAGTTTAGTGATTTCCGTCGATCACTATCGTAAAGTTAGGTTGCGTTAATATTCACCATAGCACAGACCATAGTATATTTCAGTAATAGACATTTTCTTTAAAATTTAGTGTAATAATACCCTCTATATTTGGTATAAATATGTTTATTGTAGATTTGATAGTTTTTAAGATATTCAGTTTTTAGTTGCTGGTGTAAAATTGTTATTTTCCTATTACGATAGTGTTCGTCGGGGGCAGCGATATTACTAAAGCTCTATCTATATTATCTAGGATTTACATAAATACCAGCTATAATAATCTATAAACAGATGAACTAGCAACTTGTCACCAATAATCCATTTTAATCTCATCTCAACCCGCTTACTATACTAAAACTAACGTAGCTCTTTCCAAGGTTCTATTCTCCCTGAAAGCTTTAAGAACATAAGTATTTTCTAACATACATACATATACATCATGCCCATTTTCCTCGAGCGAGATCCCATACAATGCCCATTTTTCTGGATCCTGATAAAATAGACAAAAGACAAACGCGTTCACGACCATTCCATCTCCGAAATTACGAAGGTAGTAATTCTATGGACACGTCGAACCCACGTGTTGACAAGATAGTTTGTACTCAATGTGACAGGTGGTAAGCCATGTCGCCATTTACAAGCACTATTTTGAGACTATTTATCATGTGAGTATATTATGTCTAGAATCCGTTGACAGTAGCAAACAACTGACTATTTAGTGGTGCTCCTTTGTTTTGCAGGATCCGCGCTTAATTAATACCGACTCGGAGGCACGCAGATTGCTTTTAGTGTTGCTTGTCGCCTAAACCCAACGATATGCGTGTGTTTTTAGGAATAAATATTCAAATTGCATAAATATTCGAATAATCAGAGCTATACATCATAGCGGTTACGTAGGGGCCGGCCCAATAAGACATACGACAGTCAGATAGACGCTATATTAAAAGATGGTGATGTTAGGATTACCTATAACCGCCGAAAGTGTATGAGAAGATCTATGAGTGTCAATGAAGAGAAAGTGGTCAGTCAGGATCGAGACAAATGGGGATCCGTGATCTCTGCCTACCCCTCTTCAGGAAATAAGGCGTGATGTGTATGTATACATCATAATGAGAGGCAACTATCGATTACCATCTTGAATGATTCGAAATGAATCTTTGGCGATTACTTTTCTTATGTAACCTCTTCTGTTCTTCAAGCTTATACAATTTACTTCTAATTTGATTTGTTTTTTTTTTTCGTGGTTTTGTTTTCTACAGCGGGTGCTTAGTATTTCCATATATTCATATAATAAGAGCTTTCATCCGTTAAAAATTTCTGGAACCTTTTATCTTTATTTGTGAATATCAACTGTCCCCACAGTTTGCAATTTAAATGGCATGTTGAATAATATACGTTGTGTGTGTATATCCCACTCATATGTCTTTAATTCTAACATTACACACTTTTATTCCCTCATTATTTATTCATCTCAATAAAAACCCCTCCAGAATCAACCCTAAAATCAATTACGAACCTTATTTAATACAAAACCTTTATTTATCCATCCACCTTTCCTGGAAAACAGTACGTGAGTGCATGCATGAATACGTAATCTAGTCGTAAGAGGTCAACCACCGTCCCCCAACCTATTACCCGATATAGATGCGGTTGAAATATCTCGCCAGATCAATACGCTAATATCTCGGAGGCTAGAACCTAGCTTGTTTATGTATACAGGTCCCGTGCTAGTCTAGGATGTATATCGAATTAAATGTAGGTTTCTATGATGCTTATATTATTAAATGTTTATGTGGATTAATAGATACCTTACCTATATAATTGTGTCGTAGAATACAACGAAGAGACTTAAGCAATAGCGTTGTAAATGGAATTGAATGATTAACACTTATGTAACTATAATTCCTGTGTTAATCAAGTATATTACTAAAATGATAACAAGTCGTATGAGGTATTATAATATTATTATGTCAATCTAGGTGGCTAGAATCTAGCTTGTTTAAGTATAAAGGTTTCGTGCTAGGATATAGGTTAGTATGTAAAATGAGTACCTACTTGCTTTGATCGAAGAGACTGGGATAAATAAATTCTATTGCATGATTTATATATATATAAACCTATAAGTAATATGTTAATCTAGGATATTAATACACTGATACGTAATAGGAGGCTGTAGCCAAGAGGGTAAAAACTCAAACTTCTTATTAAAGGTCCTGGGTACGAATCCCAACTCTGGCATGTACCAAAGAATGAAATTTCAAAATGTGTATTTAATTTACCGACATAATTTACAGACGCTAATGGCTAGGGAAACCATCGTAAGGAAACCTGTCTATGCTCTAGATGTAATAGCCAGTGCCTGTATACCGCACACCGTAACTATCACGATGGGTGCTGTCTATCTAGTGAAACGGCTCTCAGTGGCTTATATCTATGCCTCTGAAATTTCGGAGATGGGCACTGAAACCTCTGAAAACTCCACCAAAATAAAAATAGGGAGTGTGTATGCACAAGTAAACCCATCTTTGGACCCAGCATGTGGTAGAGAGTGACTAGGGGTAAGTAGAATCTACTGTATATAGACTAGCAACCAGATATTATTAACCCATTTTGATGTTAACATAATCCCGAAAAAGGTGATTCTGGGGATATTAGGTTACGAAAAGGGTCTAGGGTTATCGCTAATCTTATAATAACAAATGCCCTTGGTATTTATAGGTAGAGAACAGGTAATATACCTAACTATATGATATGAAACATCTCTGGATGTTGTTTATTGATCGAGGCTATATTTCGGCCGCGAACGTTTCGAGATGGTTGGCAGTTGACACACCTGACCCACATTTTATTCTGTATTTGTATAGGGTTATATAGTCCCAAACTGTACCGTACTGGTATGTAGTAAATAAATACCGGAATGCAAGGAAAAAGGATTTTTGTTATATTATTTCGCTCGGAAAACATATGGTGACGTTAGGAGTACCTATAACCGCCGAGTGTGAATGAGAAGATGTATATAAGTGTCTATAAGCGAAAGTGATCTGTCGGGATCGGGACAAATGTGGTTCCGTGATCTCCGCCTATCCCTCTACAGGGAATCAGGCGTGATGTGTATGTATGGAAACATATTATTGGGAAACCTGTTTGTTCTTCGGAATAGGACGTGGAACACCATGGTCACGTTAGATAGAGACCATCTGGTGAAAAGTGGATGATATACATATAATAATTAATGAATGACTTCATCTTGGTGGTATGTTTTGGTTGATTGTTATATAAAACTCTAAATAATTACATACATACATATATTCTGATCTCGATGTCCCCAACGAGATAGGAAAAGACTATCGATCGCCACCTGGAATGATCCTGACAAATCTCTCTTGCTTCACACACACCCATTAATATGCTCTTCTGTTCTTCACACTACGTACACCCGCCTTGACTAGAATATCTCCAATTTGATCTGTATACTCTAAAGAACTCTCAAAGATAAATAGTCATAAAGTGTATGTAGTATGTATGTTAACATTTGCCTAATTAACATCTGTATCACTCCACACCTCAGTACATAAATACTTCTAACGTCACCCTTCTTCAGTTCACCAACGTACATATGCGATTCACGCCCGTGTAAGCACAGTATGTTATGCCTATGTACTGAGTCATGACCCTGCATTCATTTATGACAATGCCGTGCATCGGATACCTACCCGTATGTCTGATCTTACTTGGGGGAACGCTATAGTTTTTGCGATTGAGCACTTAAGGACTAATGTGTCAGGTGTCAATTCAATGACAATGAAGTTAAAGACTATACCAGAGAAGAATAAACTTGGTACACTCAACTAGTAGTAAATTAGTTTCTCATGACTGTTAAATTTTATTACTTTCTATAACGAGCTGCCTTTCTTCCCGGCATGTCAGAATCTATTGGCAGATGAGCTAGTAACCTGTCACCAATATTCTATATGAAATTGCAACTCCAATATTTATGGTAAAATGTGATGTAGGAGATGTAATGTCTCCGAGGTTTTGTCCAACCTAAAAGGGTCTGAAGGACATGAATTAAGTATGTATGTATGAAAGTGACATTAATTACCTTACACATTTGTAAGTTGTTGGTTACCACATGAACCTCTTCATACACCGCAAAAACTATAGCTCAAACACAGCGAGAATTTCTGCAAGTTGAAATTTTGATGGCCCGGCTTAAAACGAGTTGGCTTGTTTTATTTTTCACTCGTGACCCCTTTGTTGTCTGACGTTATAAGTGTATGTAGGTGCGTGCTTTAAGTGGCTCATTTTGTATGTACATATACTTTAGCAGCATCAAAAAATGTTGTAGGCTTCATAGTATTTACGAAGACCAGAGAACACATTTCACCAGACAATTCAAATTTGCGTAAACTATCTCGTGTTAAGTCGAGTCGATACTAGTAATATGCCTTATTAATCCATCAAATTATTAATTAGAATGCGCAGATATATGGGATCTTATTATTACAGATCCTGTGAAACCGTTTTTCCTTTATTGACTATATACACCTTTGCACGCACTCAGCTGTTACAGGTATTTCTAAGGTTGTTTTCTTTTGCCAATAAGTAATAAAGATCGAACGTGACATAGATACATACATACACATCATGTCCAATTTCCTCTAGACGGGTAAGCTGAGATCACGGATCCCAATCTGTCAATGACAAACTACTTTCAGTTCATTGACACTCATACACCTCCTCATAAACCCTCGGCCGTTATAGCTACGTACAACATCATCCTTTTTTATTTTGCTTTTCCTGTTATGGCATGGACACAGATAATATAATACTATGCATGGATATGAATACTTCGGCTGGTCTACGGATAAACAGAGTAATTACATTTTAGTAATTTTACAGGAGGCCCAAAAAACGAAAAATCATTTATTTAAAAAGTAACATAAATATTAAAGTTTTTTTTTTAATGACATACTGTGAAAAATAGTTGCATCTACCGATGGTACTTTTGCTTTTTTATCTAGCAGCTATAATTTTCTTAAATTTAAAAAAAAATGTTTTTCCATAGACATATAATTGATTCTAAATAAATATAACAAATCAATAACAAAGTAAATGCTATTGACTTGTTTTTTAGGTGATGATGGAGGCATTCATGATCTCCTAGTTTCAAATGAAATAATGAAGCAAAATCAATTACTTGATATTACAAGCGAGTCAAAACCATTTCCTAGTTAAAATTTTAGAATGAAAAGAGTAAGTGTGTTTACCTTCTGAAATTGTTTCGCCCACAAATGCATAATATCATTGTGAACTGTAAGGAAGAAACGCTATTTCTTTAGGCTTTACCTTGAAATACTTAGTTATTATGAGCAGGTAAGTATTCATGCTGGCACGGAGAACCGACGGACGCTGGAGAGTGAAGGTTCTCAAATGGCGACCTGGGATCAAGATGGACCGACGATCCTATTTCACTTTTGGTTCGGTGGTGTCTCAATTACTATAAGCGTACGTTTCTAATGCATGCGTTAAACACGATAAGATATAGCCATTGAGACACCGCTGAACCACAACTGAAATAGCGGAAATGGGCCCGTGTAGGCCGTGGGTCATCGATGGCTGAGCGATGCGCGCAGGACCGGACGTAGTGGAGTCATTGGGGACGCTTATGTTTAGCGGTGGACGTCAACGAGCTGATATTATGATGATGATGATAACAATATAAAAGTTGAAATCTTTTTATTGAAAAGGTATTAAATAAAAAGCAAACTATTTTAATGTTATTAAAAAGTAGAGAAGGTTGCTATTATGCCGGAAAATCGACAATATGTTTAAAAATATTAAGTATCAAGGTATTCTCCTGATTAAATATCCCTAGACCTAAGTAACAATAATGACTATTAATTAGTATCAATAGATTCTATTGTTATGTCTTGGGATATTAAATCAGGAGAATCATCACTTGTATGCAGATTTCTCCAGAAATGTCGTCGATTTTCCGGCATAAGAGGAACCAACTTCTCTACTATAGCCTCTTTCTTCTGTGGTTTAATACCAGGTCGCCCAACGTTACATTCCGGTAGCTTAGTGACATCAAATCTTTTTTGAAAAAAGCATATTTTTTTAAACTCTGGTTCTAGCATTGTCTGATAGAACATTGTCTTTAATCCTTTTCGAAACTGAACACATATTATGTCAGTCAAATAACAAGATTTCAAAGAATGATCCGGTTTATTTGCTTGTCTCTTCTTTTTGTTCCAATTGAATTTGTCGTTATTTGGATCTATTTCTAATACCTTTATGTGTTTTCTGCTGTTCAATACTTTGTCTTTAAGGTCGTCAAAATCATACACGTTCCGGTTTTTCGTTATACTTCTTTCTATGTTTCCATGAACGCTATCAGCAGCATTGTGGGTATGACCTTTTGTGAGGTATTTTATTGTGATTGTTTCAATTGGCGAATCTTGCATATTGGCCATTTGAACACATGCAGTATACAAAAACCAATTCTTGTTCTGTGCTGAACAATTGGCAGCCCAGAATATGAAGTGTTTAATGTCCCTTTCTCTTTTAATGAATTTTTAAAATGCAGCTATAATATTTTTAGCGTCTCTTTCGGAAACCTCTTCATGCCATAACACACATACAGAGTTTTCACCTTTTTTTAAAGGTGCAAAGGTTAAATTAAAACATATCAATCTACTCAGGAATACTGAATCTTTCAAACCAGGCATCATTGGAATGAGGAACACTTTTTGTAAATCAACAGCAATGACTTTGGTGTCATTTTCATGTGCCTTTGCAACATCTGAGCGGTATAATTGAGTGGCATAACAAGCTTTAAATATATGAACGGCAAGAGTGGCTAGTTCTTTTAATGTGTGTGTGTGATCAGGTCACTGTAAATAGAAAAATAATATAAATTTTAGAACCAAAGAATTTAAATTTTAAACTTTGTTATTTATTACTGTGTATTGTTATTACTGTAACAAATAAATAATGAAAGTACCCCGGAGAAACTCAATGGGAAAAGTGGTTTTCATGAAATTTTTGTATGACCTAGATCTCAAACTCCTCTATGTTTTTTTGCATGGGTATAATGTTGTCAGCACTATACTTTCAGTTCTACAAATGGGTAGGGACAGCTTCGAGTGTGAGATTTCCAGAAGAGTGCAGCTGGGCTGGGCAACATTCGGGAAGTTGCGTCATATCTTCTCGTCGCCACTACCGCAGTGTCTTAAGACCAGGGTTTTCAATCAGTGCGTCCTACCTGTAATGACATACGGTGCCGAGACGTGGAATATGACAGTCGGGCTGGCTCACCGATTACATGTCGCTCAGCGGGCAATGGAACGTTAAGGGACAGAGTCCGGAACGAGATTATCCGGCAGAGAATCAATGTCGTCGACATTGTCTATCGATGTTGCAAGCTAAAGTGGCAGTGGGCCGGTCACATCTGTCGCAGAACCGACGACCGTTGGAGCAAAGCGGTTCTCGAATGGCGACCGCGTCTCGGTAAACGTAGTGTAGGACACCCCCCCTGCCAGATGGACTGATGACCTGAAAAAGGTCGCTGGTAGTGGTTGGCTGAGGGCCACGAGTGATCGTGTTTTGTGGCGTTACCTTGGGGAGGCCTACGTCCAGCAGTGGACTGTCATAGACTGATTGATTGATTGACTTACCTAATATAATACTTACGAAAAAAATCTGATAAGTTAGGAATGACAAAAATGATTTTCGTACTTGATACAACATAGTTATTATTCAAAAATACAAAAAACACAGGATAAAGATACATTTTAGACCTAGATTAAACATAATTAATAGTAATAATTAAATAACTCTTGGACTTACCTTAATTGTGCTAACTGCAAGATAATGTTTGAACGTAAACGTCCACTCCACATATTAAAAAATAGGTAATTTCTTCTCGTAATATTTATTAAAGTTTTAAGTTAAATCACATTAGTCATACATACAATTTAAAGTTTTCGCGAAAGAAAAGTTTTGACAGAAGTTTACAGAACCCCCCGATAGAAAATTGTCTTGTCATTTCGCATTTGACATTATTTTTGCGCGCAAACAAGTGACGTTTAATGTTGCATTCAGTATAAAAAAAGAAAGCAAGTATCAAAAAATGACAAAAATGTTTTTTTTATTAACGGTTAAACATTTTTAAAAACAAAGTAAACGCTATAAAAACTCAAATTCAATGACATGAAAATACAAAAAGAAAGCAATTGTATTTAATTACTTTGTTTTTTAGTTGATTTTCTGTTTGCTTTGTTTTTGCATAGACTAATTGATAAATGAGACTGTAAATATCATTGTAAAAACAAAGTAAGGCTCTATTAATTAAAAAAAGGCTAATTTATTTTTAACTCGTTTGAGAAGTTTATTTAAATCGTTTTAAAAGAATGAAGAACAAAGTTCATTAGATTACAACCGAAAAACAAAGTAAGTAACGTACAACTACTTTGTTTTTGAGTTTCAATTGTGTTTTGATTTGTTTTTGCGTAGATATTTCGGACAAGCGCCTGCAGTTACTTTGTTTGCCGAATTATTAAATCCTAAACTATCATAATTATGAGAAATCTGTAAATGTAGCAACGTCCAATACGTTGTAAAAGTCACAAAAATGTAAAAAAACAAAAATCCTAAAATTGTTAGTTACTTTGTTTTTCCGTAGACCAGCCGACTTATTCCTGTATATACAAACCCACATACCTAGCATGTAACCACGTATCGCGTATGTAGCCCAGGTAGACGGTCATTGAATTTTAAAAGATCCACTGCAAATGAACCCGGGCTCTTGAGATGACGGCGCATGCGTACAGGGCCCGCCTATTCATAGATGCACCGGCAGCGTTCTGAAGAATGAAAATTGGAAATTGTTTAGTCAGGTGTATGGCACGCATAGGAAAATTGGATTTGCAAGTGCAACACGAAGAAAAAAGAAGTTTGGAATTTGCGTATATGAATAAGAGCTAAAATTTTAGGTCATGTAATTGATAAAAAAATACTGAATACATATATCTTGTATTGAATAAGTTAACCAATGAAAATAAACAAATTACGATCTTTGATAATTTATAAATGATTAAATATCCTCCTCTTTACGAAGACGGTCGTGATGCGTATAATTTACGCTCTTCTTTATAAACTTATCTAAAGCTTACAAAACAAAACTTATTATTTTCAGGACTTGTTCACAATTTTATGGCTATCTTTTAGTTTTCAGGATTTGTTTATCCTTTAGTTTAAGCTTTTTAAGATTTTTTTTTAGTATTTCTAGACTGGACTAGAGTGTTTTCAAGATTTAGTAAGTATTTTAGACCATAAGCTTTTTTCAGTATCAGCCTATAACTTGAAACACAGTCAGAGTTCAGCAATATTTAAGAAATGATGGAACTAGAAATAACTGCTTAGCACTCGATATTTATTAAATATAATCAGAACACATGTCTTCCATTTGTCCAAAAAAAAAAAATTTTTGGACATTACAATAACTTAGAATGAAAAAGTCTGAAATAAACTTTGGAATAGTTATTATACAAAAACTTCTGAATTCTGTATAGCCAATTCATTTGCTAGTTCATCCACCCCCTGACAAGCGAAGGTCAAAACACGCCCATTTTTACAGGACAAAAACCTGAACACACATCCAAAGACATCAAAGGAGAACTAAGTTCCTCCTACACACACAAGGGAGGCTAACAACTTGTAAACAGACCGCAAAAGCCTTCTTAGTTCCGTCGATTTTCCATCTGAACTTCGCACGTGTTTGCTGCGAGGGGCGGGGAGAACCGACGCAGCCTCCGTACCCAACCCCCACAGCCTTAAACACGCTACATTCAGCTATAGAATCATTCATGTTTTATTTTAGAATATTTCGTAAATTACTCTCAATTTTGAGCTGGAATAAACTGAAATATTTTACGAATACAATTTCAAATTGATTGAGCTAAGTTTGTTGTACTTTTGAGGTCGTTAAATCAAACCGGTATAGGTTAGAATGTGAGGAATGAAATCTAGCGCTTAGGAAGCTGCCAGTGCATCGGAAAACATCCCTTCACGGCAACGATTACTGATTAGTGTGGCGGCAACCGCGCCGGGGCCGCCCGCTGCAATTGTTAATTAGTCCTAGGAGATTATTATCAACAATGAAAGGATATGATTATTTGATAAATAGTGTCATTAACTTGTCATTTGTCGAGTGAACAGTGATGTTTTGACAGTTGTTTGGGAATCAGCTGTTCGCACCGGCGTCTACTACGTGCATGTGTTTCGTAGTTCTACGTACTTACTACGTTGGAGTGATGTTGTGTCGTGCTTTGACGAGAACGGTCTTTGCGGAACGGGTGAAGTGATTGATTGGGGTTCTTCGGTTATTGGTGCGGTAGGTTTTTGGTTAAGAACTTAATTATGTTATGCAGTAGTTGTTAAGTAAGCGTTTTTAATGAAAGAGTTAAAAGAATAATATTGGACATTATTACACCAATTGAACAAGCCCCTTGCTAAGTACATTTAAGATTTGTGTTAAGGGTATGTCGCAGAAGATAGTTGCACATTATTAAATATAAGATTGTGTTTTGAATACTCTGCTCTTTGTTTTGAAAATACTCTACAATTTTTGTATTGATCTAACAGAATCTAACGAAGATATTTAATAAAGATATATTAGATCATACTATGCTCTTTATTCATATTCTTATTAAAGGTCTATTATATTATCTAACCTACACCAAAATCTAAGCTAAATAAACCCATTAAATCTGAAAGGGTACAGCATCACCGACTAATCTAAACCAGGGCGGCACATCATACCATATTATGACATATTTTATGGTCTCCGAAGCTACAAAGTGAAACCTTTAGACGCGTTAGTATGTCATAAAATATTTTATGATCTTTTCAAAGGATATCGAAAACGATAGGTCTCTAGACTATAGTGTCCGTTTTCCTTACTATTTTAGACTAGATTATTTAGACTTAGACATGTTATATCAAACATATGTGTATACGTTTTACTACTGTTTTAGGCTAGTATGTGCTAACGTATGTGTGTAAAAGCCATATTGAAAAAGGGTGATGTTAGATGTATGTAAGGGTGACGTGTATAAGTGTCAATGAAGCGAAAGTGGTTTGTAAGTATCCTTACAGACGGGATCCGTGATGTATGCCTACCCCTTTACAGAGAATCAGACGTGATGTGTATACATATATGTATAACACGGTGAAGATACCATTGTGTTTCTTATGGTCGATTAACATATAAATCTGTATTTGTACTGTATCTGCCTCTGGTACAAACTAAACTATGGGGTAAGGTAAACTATTGGGTTTTAGTGATCAGAATTTGTAATAGATACGATCACTCAACCCTATGACCATTTCAAAGGGGTTAAGGTAAATGATATTGATATACAGGGAATAAACCTCATAAATGTTTATTTCTTAGATTCATACAAATTCTTCAAGCCTGACCATGATTTGTTGTTATTAAATAAATTATCAGTAATTATTTCATTACTATGTTACCAATCTTATGTTAAGGTAAGATTACGGTGAGTGTAAAACCAAGATAATAATATGAAGATTATTGTCAAAAGTTGGTTAAAAGATTCACTGAAGTGAAGACAATTCATCTCCTTATCGAATGTTTAGTACGTTTTCCCAGGACAGAGGGAGTTAAAACTTTTAATGGTTGTTATAACGACGCGTTTTACAACTTTGTATTCTTACAAAACTAACAAGAGTTTAAAGATAAAAAGGAAACATTTATCTTAGATTCATAAAGAAACTACAAGATTTCCGACGGACAGTACATGAGCGTATGTATTTCAAACCAAAATGCTCAAACGATCAAATGATTCTGTTGTCGTATTCAGAAAAACAGATAGTTTTCGTTGTAAAGTTTCTTTTTTTGGGTGTCTTAACCAATAAAAACCATATATCTTGAAATTTGTTTCTAAAAAGGAACATAGAATATGCAGAAGAATAACTTAGATTTATTTAGATTCTAGAGTGTGATGAAAATTGGGATTCGGGGATGTTGTAATGCTTCAGCATTACAGTAATCGTATATTTAATACTCGTAAGAAACGTCAAAGGTAATATAATAAAATAAACTGCGATTAATAATAAAATATACTACGTCATCCGTCTTACTGTCATATGTCTTATTGTACGTACCTACGTAACCCTACGGAACCGCTCTTCCACGTCACGCATTTATCTTTTGTACCTATAACTATCCAGTGTGAATGAGAAGATGTATGAGTGTCAATCAAGTGGATTGTCAGGATCGGGACAGATGGGGATTCGTGATCTCTCCCTATCCCTCTATAGCGAAACAAGTGTAATATGTATGTATGGTTTTCTACGTATATTAATAGATAAACGTAAACGTTGCATCGCATTACATTGTACCTTTGTCTCAAGTAACGTAATTATACTGGTAGCCTACTAATTGTGATTCGTATGCAAATAGGACAAAACACATGTAATTACAATGGAATTTAATCTAAGTTAATTTGGCGGAGCAGACCTGGGTTGCTTTCGCGTGTAATTGTACCTAAATCATCGTATAGGGGCCCACCTACGTCTAAATGTGTGAAAATTAATTCCACCAGCGAAACGAAACGGTGGGCCAGGAAAATTACTTGTTGATGAAGAAATATTTAGGTTGTAAGAGGTTGTTAATTTGGAAAGGTAATGATACTCAGAGTTAAGTAATGTGTCAATGACCTGCTCATAGAGTCTATATCTGATTAGAACATTGAGAAGATTACGATATAGACATATACTGTCCCTCGGGACTGTAACCTACCTATCCATCAGGATAGGTAATAGTCCGTGCCTGTATACAGCGACACGGTTCATTACCTATCATGTTGGGCGCTGTGTGTAGTGAAACGAGGGCTTTGAGTAGCTCAACTTGCCTTCGAAATTTCGGAGATGAGGGCTCAAGCCTCTGACTACCCCGCTCCAATAAAAAGGTAATATTTATTCGCAAGTCGTGAAGAGTATGTTGATATAAACTACTTATGGCACATGATTATAATAACCATATTATGTTACTGTGTTAAGTCTACATTTTTAATTTTTGTCTATTTTTCTCTGAATGACTGACATATCAAGATACTTTTAATAAATAATAGAGATCCCGCCACATAAATTGGCAGTAGCCAAACTTGGAACTAAATTTGACGTTTCCGCCATTGCGTGTTATTTTGTATGAAAGGTAAATTTAGTATTACCAGCGTTGTGTTTTTTGCCCACTCTTTGTAATTTTTATGTTTGTTAAGGGTGATTACAATAAATTGATTTCCGGAGTTTCTTGTTAGTTCTTCTCCAAGCTAGGGTCTCCGCTGATCTAACCTCGGTAAAAAATATGTAAAGACAATGCTCAGTGCCATGTTTGAAATAATAGTTTTAAGAGATTCGCGATTTATACTCATGATATAAAATATAAGGGTGTGTATAAGATTGATTGCAGCTGTGGGAAATCCTACGTCGGACAGACTAAACGGTCTATTGCGGACAGAGTGAAGGAACACATAATATATGTAGTATATAATAAGAAGCATAAGTCCCGTTGATTATTAATCATGTTTGAAATAGTTTAATAAACATATTTTGACTTTGATATATTAATTTGTTTTATTTGAGTTTATAGCTCTGCAACCAAAGACCGTTACAAATGAAACCTATAATGTAACGAGCCGTATGGCACAGTGAGTGCTAGTTTTGGCGTGTTTACTGGTAACACTGAATTACGCGACTGTGGCGACGCCCCCAACTGCCAATTTATATGGCGGGATCTCTAGTTTTAAAGTTATTAAAAATTATAAATACCAAACAAAGGAGTAGTTAAATACTCTTTCATTCTCTTAATCTCTGTGTTCCTAGCCCCAACTTGACATCTCACCCTGCTTATTACGCGAGAGCTGAACAAAACAGTCTGCGGCCTCAACGTGAAACCATATACCACTCGTTTCGTACGCCTAGGTATTGTGCCTTACATTATGATATTACTCGTAAAATACTCGATGAAGCCTTTGTTTTATCGGAAACAATGAGTAATTCGATATAGCATGTTGTAAAAGCCACTTATAATGGGGGCAACGGGGAGAATTCTTTTATTTATTATGCTCAATATTTGGTGTTATGAATAATTGAATTTGTGAAATTAAAAACATGATATAGTGAAGGCGATATCAGATCGGGAAATAATTGAGAATAAATTATACGAATTGTAGTTTGTCTTACTTAGAACATCAATATTTTGGCACCGGTTAATGAAGTCACCAATAATCCTTTGAATTCTACCACAACCCTTACTTTCACGTACTTGGGTCCCTTTCGGGGTGGACAGAACCTTGAAGATTTGGTATCTGCTAGGTCACATTTTAGCATAAATATTGCGGTTATGATGTCATATCAAACATTGGTGACAAGATGCTAGCTCATCGCTATTGATTCCATTTACCCCTAATTCTATAGTCACCTCCTAGGCCGAGCAGAACGGCAGCTAGTTAACATCCTTTTTAGCTAACAAGGGAAACTTCTTTAGTTTACGATATAAAAAACATATCTTACCGGTGGCACTCAACGCTTCTATTAAAGAGGGATAACTCTCTTACACCCTACATTGGCATGGGAAATAGCTAGATAAAAACTTATTTCATCATTATAGGGATCTAGTGAAGTAAAAATACGAGGGGCTGACAATGGTTTTGACAATGTCAGTACAATCTGAGATCCCCTTAGTAACGCGTTGTCACGTTTCCCGCGTAAAGTGTGGCTGTCATCTTGAAATCTGCTTCCTGACAGCACTTTAACATTTTCCCTCCAATTTATATTGTGCAGGATATGTTGTGTATAAAGGCGTCATACTCACGCGTCACTTTGAAGGTGTTATTATTTCCATAGAATATCTTTCAAAGATAAGTCCATCCAGTATATTCTGATCGTGTTGGTTTATATAGGTTGGTATGTAATATGTAAAACATATTCATTACCAATCTTGTTTTATCTATATTGGTTGTTGCACTTTTGAATGTTAATTAGGTAGTAGTTATAAGGTAAGGACTTCAAATATATGTAGAGCTTTTTTTTTCCGAAGGAAAATAAAATTTGTAGACCATAATTACAAAACTTGTGAACGACTAAATTTTATTATAGCTAAGGAAGCTTTATAGTATTAAGAACTTTATCCATTTGAAAATTCTATAAAATATTCATAAATTCTTAATAAGCGTTTGACAGCCGCGTCTGACACCGACTGTAAATTCGCACAGACGTCAAAGTGCTGTCAGGTGTCATATTTCAAGATGGCGTCCACTTTAGGCGGGAACGTGAGCCTGGATAAGTGAGAGATTCAAACTCAATGACCTCAATTTAATATGACAGGATGTTCTAAGAGGGGCATTATGATCGAGATAGGCTATATAAATTTTTTTTATGAATTACGGAGCCAAATTAATTTTAGAATATTTAAAAAATGAGTGTTTATAATTTTGCTAATTCATTAAAGGTTTATATCCAATTTACGGTTACTCTGTAATTAATAAATAATAAAGAGCGCTTTCTGTAAACCCTATTCTTAAACGTATATCGTAATATTACAATAAAGCACTCTGTGCAATGATACTGCTTTTTAATTTTTATATAAAACTCCATATTAATAATTTAGTTTATTAACAGGCTAATTAATAACTAATTTCAATCACCACTAAGACAACTGGTACAAAGTCCTTTGATAAGAGGTCACAACTTAGATTCTAGTCCCTTAAATGTTCTGTATTTGCCCACACAGAGACAGAAATGTTGTAACAGTATGTTTTAACATTTCATGCATGCACATAATATAAATACAGATGCAAAGTATGTAAATGTAGCTTTAGATTACCCTTATAATCACATCCATTGCTTAGCCAATAAACTAAGTTAATATTTATAGCAGAGCCTCACAATTGCTCCTTTATTGCTAACTAACTTAGTTATAAGTAGTTATCTGATTTATGTTTTGCAATTTAATCAGTTCGTAGTAGAAACTTGGACTAAATCGCTGAAAGGGTGAACAGAATATTCGTGAAGCTTGGCTTTGATTTAATACTGGCATACATTATTTCAAGACCTGGTAATTCATAAATAAAATACTAGCTTAGAACTCCGTAAAAATACACGTCGTTAACTGTTCTTAAATCGTAAGACATGTTGCAAATATTTTTTTCCTTTCTTTTGATGTATAATCCAGAATAATAAATTAATTAATTACGGTTACATTAAAGTCATAAAACAAAAGAAAACAAATTCAAAAACTTTGTTTGTATCAGTTTAGGCCGTAACACAGAAATTATTGTACATAATCAGCTGTTAACCCTTGGTGCATTAAACCTCAATTTTAATTATGAAATTGTAACAGGGGAGTCTCTCTGCTATAAAACAAGCTCAAAGCTACCATAAGTTACCTGATTTAATGAACTATGACCTACGCATACACATGGGGTTAAGATAAACTTGTAATGAGGTTTTAGGTTAACTTGTCTAGACGATAGAGTAGTTAAGAACTTTGAAAGCAATGAAACACATGACCTTAGTATGTTATTATAAATATAATAATATAAAAATTTACTGTAGAGAAACACATTTATTCACACCTGTATTTACTTTTCGTTCGGGATAGGTAGAGACTACTTATCACCACCTGAAACGATCCTGACAAATCTCTTTATGATCATGATTAATAACTAACTATCGCGAATCTCTTAAAACTATAACTCTTTATCCTCAATAGAGAAATAATCTTTATTTTTGTGATATGATGTTACATGTTTACAATGTCTTAAGTACCTATTTATCTTAATGGTAACCATATACAAATAGAGACAAAAATCAAATATATATTACGTGTGTCTCTTAACTATTGTACGTAATGTAAATACTAGTAGAGTAAATAAGATATGTTTCACCGGATGACATTCATTACCAAAATATAACCAAAATCACTCCCCAAGGACCCTACTTGTCTCGTAATAAGCAAGTATATAGCTTACAAACACGGCTCCAATTAGGAGTCTAAATTTAATGAAGCCTACTATGTTTTAATTAGGACCTCACGTCCGACCTTGTCCCCAAATCACCAGAGAGTATCCAGAGAGACTTCCTTAATTAAACACAGAGTAAGTGAAATTATATGTATTTTGGGCATATTTACTTTATTCTATTATCTCCCTTGGCGTAGACGAAACCTCGGAGATTTAATATTAGGTCGGGCTACTTTATTGCAATTATCTCAGTTAAGATGTCATTACTATTGGATATATGTTATAGATTGCTGTTTTATCACCCGGTTTATTCGATCTATAACTTAACTAAGGCATATTTTAGTGACATCTCTTGTATAAAAAATATATCTATCTAATCATACAGCTACTTCCATACGTATACAATGTCAAATGTCCATGTATCTACACGTAGATATTTACATATTGTACATACTGCTTACATATTTAAGGAATTATACCAAAAATCTTGATATGCCCTCTGCTTTAAAAAAACTTCGTGGTATTATACTTAATGACAGATTTTTTTAAATATCGTAGTATCCTAGTTAAAATAAGCTATATTTTTCATCGCACATAATTTCCAAACAGCTGGCTTTTAAAGCCCGATTCTGCAACAAGTGCGCGGAACGAGCGAAACCTCGTTACAGCTCAGAAGTCGTTGACAAACTGTTTTATTTTGCATATAACTGCTGTTGCTATTGGCAATAAAGACGACAGAACGCTTGAATATGAGCCAGCACCCTCTAGGTGAGTTAATATTGAGTTAAACTTTGAATTACGAGTAGTATGCGACATTGTACTGAGTTTAAACAGCTGGGGTTCCTAAGTTATGGTTTGGAATTTGGAAAAAGAGAGTTTCGTGAATTTAAGGTTAGGATTTTTTTATTTTGTGATAGCGTTAATGATTGGTGAAACTTATTTACAACATATTGGTAACATTAAATATATAAAAACTAGACAAACTATGAATTAGTTCGTAAGAATAAGTTAATTTATCGTACAGCAAATTTCGGCTCTTATATTTGAAAGAAAGAATCATTTTCCTCTGTATATACATAGCACACTTACATAAACACAAACATATAAAAATTATACCTATTAAGTTTATATTACTATGTAACTATGAAGTTATTGTTTATAACTTTTTGTTGTAATTTTGAAACGAATTTCAATAGCAAATAATATTAACCCTCATATACATATTCTAATCAGATGATTCCAACAAAGAAGTTGCGGCAAAAGCGTGGCCACAAACATCTAAGTTTAGGAATTATTGCGTTCCCTCACACGAAGGTTCAGTGGATTAAACTTTCGCTATAATACCGGATAGACGGGTATTAAACTTAGTTTAACAGGACAGTTAAAACGGTTTATGTTTGCAGATAGGGGGCGCTAGTAAACGGGGTATGATAAGTGTATTATAAATGACGACAGTCGATATAAAGAAACTCAATCCTAATTCAGGAATTTTTTTTGCAAAATATTATACAAATGACAAAGGCAACAAAATGTCTAAATGTACTTGTAAATAATCATTTGAAACCTTGATGTCATCCATAAGAATATTAGCACGTTTAAAGTAAAATAAATCGAGAGGAGTGACCATCACAGCGCTCTGATGATAAACTTTAATTCTTTGACAATCCTTAAAGAATTTATCATTGTATAGTTCTTCTTGTTCAACTGATGTAGCCTCTCTGACTACCCCTTAAAGTTACAAATGTATGTCAGCACACAAAGGTTTCGTCACAAAATCAAGTGAGCAAACGATAAGGGCTAGAACAAGCGGAAACAATCCCATTCAATTCTCTTATCCCGAATGGAACTAAATGGACATATTGAAAAGCTCTCTAGGGAACTAGTGAAAAATGTACCTAATAAAAGTGGGAGCCTTCTGTTCGTAGTGCTTTGGTCTTATGAGAAGATGTAATATATGAAATTAGAAGGTTGAGACGGGAGAAAGTTTAATGAGATTATGTATTTGCAAGGGATGTATTATATAAAAATAGATGGTAAATTGCTTAATGAGATTGCATATTTGCAAATAGTAAGATTATGATACCAAATAAGCGTTTATACATATAATGTTTGTTATTATTGTGACATAGTTTTCATTACAGTACTGTCTATTTTATTTATAAAAAACATGTCTGCGTCTTATTTTATATACATTTTTATATACACCAAACATTTTATATACTGTAATTTTCTATATCATTCTTCAAAAGGGAACACATCCCCATACATATGTTTATACGAGTATTATATACTGGTACAGGTAAATTAATTAAGTTTTAACTATTCACTCAAATATAATATTTACAAACTTGATCTTTTGAGCTAAATACAACCATTTTTAATTAAGGTTTCCTACAGGGGCCTAAATCCACTAATACTTTTTGATAATTATCAGATCTGTAATAGTGTGAAGTTGGTAGTCGATTAGCAAAAGTAACCAAATTCGCCATTTTTAAAGCGAATTTTGGCACTTTTGCTATTTTCAATGGCAAAATTTGACACTTGCTAATCCACTAGCAACTTCACACTATTACTGATCTGATATTGAAATGCTGCTAAACCGCATTAGTAGACTAGGGCCCCAGCTTGACAACTATTCTACGATTCCTAATCGACCAATTGCTACAAATGGTAATGGTTTTTTTTATTGTATTTTTATTAGGCCTTACATCTAAAGATTAAGTCGGCCAATGGTAATGGTATTGAACAAATCGACTTGTCACCAGTCTTGGAAGTCCTGTTGGTCGATTTATCGAAGCGTGTGTTGCTAAGAAAGTTTCGGTTGACGTTTGCTACGAGTTTAGTCGAGATGTGTTGTAGTTGTTTTCGTAGTATGTCGGGACGGAATTCGTAGTAATGCGAACTTCGTGTTGTGTTAATAATGGAGTTGGAAGGGAAATACTGATTTTGCACTGTTAGGACTATGGTGAAATGTGTTGACTAGGTTACACAACAGATGTGTGCTGTTAGAACGATGGTGAAATGTGTTGACTATACAATATATAGTATACAAATAGAGATATTCTTAACTTTATAATAGTCTCAGCGATTGATACAATGTTTTATGTTTTAGCAGCATGTTACTCTAAATGCCCGTCCCGTGCTAGTCTGTGAAGTAAAAAGAATCTCGCTGCCGTTTTACTCAACATGTCGTAGGAGGTGATAAGGGACTACGGTTCAATGATCTATTGGATGATGGGTTAGCAACCTGTCAATTTTTACTCCATTATGACATGGCAACCCTCTATATTCATGTTACAAAAGTTCCCTAGGTAATATTATGTTTCCAAAGTTTTATCCGTCGCTGAAAGGCATTAAAAAACGTAAATTGTTTTGTAGGAATATAAAAGCGTTAAAGAGCGTGATTGTATATGTATGTATGTATGTTACTCTAAAATGTTATACGCCTATTTTCTTTTCATGATTCTCGTAATATATCAAGGCTCAAGCGAAAATTGTCAGCACTGTACATGTTTCACAAATTACACAAGTTCACGTTTCCCTGATACTTTAATTGACAATTGGCTCGTATTTATTTCTAGTAACTGAAGCAAGTAATTTTTGAAGCACACTGTTTGAATATGATAATTTGAACAAGTTATTTTACGGAACGATCAACCACTAACCACTTCAGCTTTCCGAGCTCCTATCGCTTTTATAATATTCATGAACAGAGTTCAATAGAAAAACGAATCGTGCAGCTAAAATAATAATTCTTTTTACTTGAAACACTGTTGCTATTTACTATGCATTCATCGGAGAATAATTTACTGTTTCAAAAAATCTAACTTGGTTTTTACCTTCAGAGTAAGTATACATGATTAATAACTAACGGGACTTATCGTGTATGTTTTTAAATAATAAAGTTACTTTTATTAACCCGACGTTTCGGCTACGTTGCAGTAGCCATGGTCACGGGCAGACTGACGATGCATGTTTCCTCGCCTCCACCGCAGGGCCCTGTCAGATTCTTCTCCGACTACCCTCACTGCTACGTTTTTGTTAATAACACGCGACCTACATACGCGATAAGTCCCGTTAGTTATTAATCATGAGTATAAATCGCGAATCTCTTAAAACTATAAGAGTAAAGTATATCTAGGAAAATGAATGTCGTATCTTTATCGCGACATTATATTTAAGAGATTATTAAGAAACTAACAGTTTTATTCTGTATATTTGTCAATATTTTTAAATTTATTACATATTAATAACAGGCTAAATATAAAATAAAAATAAAAAAAACAGAGTGAAAAAAAATTCATAACTTGTTCTTCTTTTTCTTCACTTCCAATTATATGTGTGTGCGTGAGTTATTATGTCATAAAGTAGCACAAATAGTAACATAGTTTCAAACGCGATACAATTTATGCAGCAGCAGAGTATGAAACTGTTATAGAGTTGGCAATATATAAGGGTTAACCACGCAAGTTTTATTGGTTTCTATGTAACAATTGTGACAACAGACAGCAAAATGAAATGGCGTAGCATGACAGAATGGTATTTTTAAATAAATGATTTTCTAATTATTTATCAATAATGACGGACCGTGAAATGACGCCACTTTTGGTGGGCAACACGATCCGTAGCTTGGTTTCTAAATTATAACAGTCTCAGCTATTGATATAATGTTTTGTGATATTTTTGTAGCATATCACTCTAAAATGCTCGTCAGTGCTAGTCCCAGACTAACTTAAAAAATCTAGCTGCCATTCTACTCGATATGTCTTACATGCTGACTGACATGCTAACCCCAATATTCATGGTACAAAAGGTACCTAGGTGATATTATATCTTCAAGATTTTATTTCGAAAGGCATTAAAGAACGTGACCAATAGCTAAATATAGTAGGTATAAAAGGCATCAAAGAACGTGAATGTATATGTAAAAATACAAGCAAACCAGAACCAAGGGTGGTTGTGAGGTCGCTGTTGATGTCACCCGGGCTTTTCTCCATCATGGGAACGGTGATGCACTGCTGAAACTGAATGATAAAAATGCATTCAACTCGATAGCAAGAGCTGCTTCGTTGACACAAGCATACGAAGATATTTTAGAATACCTAAATAAATTTCTTTTAACTCTAACCCAAAATTGCAAAACTTCATCTTCTCACTCCAACAAAACAACTAGGTAGCTTGGCTCCTTAGCATTCAAACTAAACGAAATCCAGTCTAGCAAAGCAAGAGAGATCCAAAATCAAACATGCAATCCACAGATTAATAACTCGTTATCACAGCTCCCGTGGCATAACTCGCTCTCTGCATTTATTCTGCGCAATCAGTATTTGGCTAGGATTAATGGGGGCGGGTCCTCATATCCAAAGCAGCTGGTATGCTTCAGGATTACTATTTCGCGGAGGAGGGATGGAAGGGTTTACGGGATATGTATAACATAATTAGACGTTTTCAAATAGGAAACCACTTAATAAACGTTATAATAGTTACTGGTTAACTTTTTACTGTCTAGTTGATAGTTATGTTAAATGCGGTTTAAAGATAATGTCTTATAAATATAAAACTAAACTAAAATTTTCTGGGCAATAATCGCCCCTTTATTATATATTATGAACTTAAAGAACTTTAATATAAATTACTCCTGGCTAATGTTCTAATTTTATATATAGAGATTAATTGGTTGAAATTTCACAGACTACAATATTGCATTTCTTTTTAACTCTATGTTTCCTCTTGCAGTAAATCCCAAATATATTTCATTTAGGTCAATATTTTGCTTTATTTTATCACTGGAAAACAGTGTTTATAATACCTAAATAAACATTTGCTTTATTATTACATAGATGCTGCAATATTTACGTAAATGGAGGCAGTACGATTCTGCGAAATGTTTATTACACTCATGTCCATTAGTATAACAGTTTTGATTCAAATTTTATGGCTGTATTTAAACGTAACTAGGTAAAAGCTATTGAATATTGTAGTTACTATAAGAGTATGTAGTATATATATAATTTTAGTTCATATGTATTCATATCTTATTTCATTAAATCTATCAAAATTTTGATTACTTAGATTGATTATTTAATTTACGTATTAATTAAAAAACTCTAATTAGTCATCTAATTGTAAGCTAACTGCTAAATGGTTTCGGTTTCTATTCGCACCTATATCAATTTTATATTTGTTTAGGTTTAAAATTTTCATTTAATATTTTACATCAAATGAAATAAAGCCTTTTATAGACGAAAAGTTTTTATTGTAGTTTTATTTATGTAACATCGTATAGCTTTAATATTATAAGTAATATCCGTTTATTGGTCTCCACCGGATTTATTTCTTTATAAATGTACAGATCTTCTAAACACTATCTGATATACTAGACAGTTAAAATAAAATTAAACAAAAGAAAGTTGAGTCACTGTGTACGAGAACATAAAAGACTATCAATAAACCGTAAGTATTTAAAATCCAGACAATTATGAATCTATAAATTCTACCTACACTCTTTAGTAAAAAACTATGTACGAGTACATTAAACAACACACAATAAAGCCCATAGACCTTTATTCCCTAAGGCTGAAGTGACCTACCAGTATCTGTGAATAAGCGCACTGGGAACAGGGCGGCCATTGATTTTCAATTAGACCGGAGGCAATGAAGGCGTGGGCGGATGATCGCTGCTATTCCACATCATAACTGAAAGGAGTGGCTTGGAGGCTTAGCTTGGGCACTGCGGAGGCTTTAGTTTAGTAATAGTATACATGAGTACGTGATATCTTTATTAGAAATGAGCAAAGTGGTCGAAGGCATATGGATAATGAATATTTAGGGGAAAATGGTGGAAATTATAAGGGTTTATCAATTCATACACACAATTTGACAACTTAAACGTATTATAAATTAGTTGAAATTACTTAGAACTTAAGTCATGACAAGGTGCTTTATACCACAGAATTGTAATAAGAATTGTAATAATACTATTATTTGATACTTAGCTAATGTTATTCTTATATAATGCACAATGAAAGGATTGATGCTAAATACTAAGATTTGTTTAGATGTTTTGTATTTCTATTACGTTTATTTAACATATCGGTCTACGCCTATCGTTTCATTTCATACGTTCTAAATGATTGATTCATAAGTGATTTTAGAATTCAATCTACATAACATTTCCATCTTCATTCTAAACCAAAACATCCTTATTAAATATACAGAGACTAGAAAATATTCACTTCGAACCTCGCTTTCCGCTGTCTTCCATATTTCCTGCTTATTTCATGCAAAGACGTTCGCTATCTCAAACCGAATCCTCGCCGAAGTATCTCCAATTCAAATAGTGACGTTTGTTTAATATCCGGCCTGCATTCAAATATACACAGCTCTGAGGTAATCTAAATGTATGTGGTCTTAAAAATAGAATGTAGGATAAATGCAGAAATAGTTTGTAAGAAGGGGCACTTAAAGTTATTTACTCTGAAGGAGGAATTTGATGAAGTAGGTAGTCATCATAAGTTTAAGAATATTCACTAATAACATTAAGTTCTTCAATCTTTTATATTATCGTTATTATTCCTGATAGCAAATTAATAAAAATTACTTAAGATATCTGTTTTATTAACATTATGTAGATTAAATATTATCACATCTTATGTATTTATATGGGTATAATCTAATACTTTATGGTGAATTTGATTACATAGCAAGTTAATCATCATATATTTTATGATATATTTATACATACAATCACTTCATCTCTCCTTAAACGATTGAACAAAAAAGGTGTAAAGATCCCTTTTGCACATTTAAAAAATTTAGAAACAATTATGAACCCGAATAGAAATTAATTGGTTATAGTAACTAAATCATGGGTGAGAATATTAATACTTGCCAAAATAAAACCTTGGTTATGATTTATTTAATCCTCTTAACAGCATAACATTCCAGCCATTTTAACATACTTACCATACTTATATTCACACCTCTAATTCCCTATACCACAGATATAAGATCCTCCTCGCCTTTAAAATAATACTTTACTAGCCTATATACTTAGCATATACTACCTTATACCATTTTATACCGATTTCTACGCCATATTCGCGTAATATATGGCACACGAGTCGCCCAGTCCATGCCAGGCTCGCACGCAACCGCTGCACCGGATATTAATGAGGCGCAACGTCTGCGAGGCCTCAGGTATTCGATATTGGCTCAGCCCTCCTGCAATATCAGTATATACTGGTAAATACTGAAGCTTATATGCTTGTAGGTTGGTGATATTGGGTCTGTATAATGTGGTTATTATAAAGGATATGGTGGTATTCATGTTTGTATTATGATAATCGGTAATTTCGGAGTAGGTGGAAGTAAGCTTTTTCTATTATGGTTACAACTTTTGACTTACGAACTCATTTCTATTATCTTTATACGTAATCGGCCGTAAGTATATACCAACTGTCTATTATAAGTCTCATCTTAGTATATACTGCAGCCTCTATGCTTGTAGGTCGGTAATATTGTTTCATGTATAATGTGGTTTTTATAAAGGATATTATGGTGGTATTCATGTTTGCATTATGATTCATTCATTTTGTAGTAGGTAGAAGTTAGCTGTTTCTATTATAGGTACACCTTTTGACTTAGGAACTCTTTTTTACCTTTTCTCATCCTCTACACGTAATTTGCTGTACGTATTTACCGATTTCCTATAATAATCTCATCGTACATGTGATTTATGACGTATGAATTTCATTAATATTTACTTCAAACTTGATATGATAGATAGATATGGCTATACCTGACCAAAACGTCTTGTACTTCAAAGTTATGTTCGTTCTTTAATGTAACCCACAAAGGCTTTTACCTTATTATTTTATACGAGTATATTAGCAAACAACTAACGATTCATCCACATTCCTTTACATACACACTCTATCTTTATACTTAAATTCTATAAATATACGAAAATCGACCAACGACCCAGAATCCCCAAGAATTATGATGCCAACTTTTCGCCTTACCGAAAGCACTCAATTCAAACATCTCCCAACATTCATCCATCAAAAGGGCCCTAATTTTCCTTAAGTCGAAATCTCTCGAATTTCCAACAGATGCTATCGGAAGTTATTAACGCTAAGCGTTCTCGTCCCGACCAATTTTCTGCGAATGGTAATGAATGTGGAATGATATCGATCGGGCGACTCGGTTCGAATATCGATGATTGGGAGCCGTATGCTAAGATGTGGTATAACCTTGAATTGTATTGTGTATGCAAAGTTATACGAGAGGAGGTCTCGGCAGATGCTACGGTAGTTGGCTTTCTTACGTGTCCTAAGAAGGAGTAGGGAAATTTGAATCAAGAGTTTTGAATCAAGAGTTTTGAATCAAGACGAATCTTGATTCAAAACTCTGCAAGGTTATCAAACTATCACTGTAGCTTTTTATGTACATATAGAAACTCTTACCTTTTAATCCCCCTTTTATCCCCACTTCCATATCTAAAGACAAAAAAGATAAACGCGTTCACTACCATTAACCCTTGCGGGGTAGTTCAGGTGTTCATTTCCGCAAATACGAAAGTAGTAATTCTATGGCCATCTTGAACCCACGTGTTGATTAGATACTCAGTACTCAAAGTGAGAGGTTAGCCATGTCGCCATTTACAAGGACTAACTATTACCTGTTCGGGGAACAGGTACGTTTCCTCATGATGTTTCCATATCTATATCATATACAAAAAGAGCACAGAACCACCAAATATAAGTCCATTCAAACTATACACATCCACACATCTCGTTCATAAATAATGACATCCGTCCTCCCAAGTTTGGGTAAGAAAAATGTGGGGTATCCACGGCGAGTGGCCTTTTCGTTTGCATTTGAAATAACAAACAAGGCAAAGGAACTGCGAGCAAGTTTGGCAATAACTTAGTCCCATGTGGGCTGCAGAGTTGGATTTATACGCCCTAAATAGTAGCGAAAGACTGTATTAAGAATATGTTACGGAAAGTGAAAGGTTATAAGTTTTTAATGTACTTTAGCAGGGAGATAATTTTCACGAATGTTTGGAAAATTATGTTTTTTAAAGTTTAGATTTGCATGAAAAAGGTAAATCAAATTACACTTATTTAATGTATCTATATTAGAATATACTAGTTTAGTTTTGCTTACAACTTTTTCGATTAGTAGAGTTTATTTTCATCGAGTTTATTTCATAACCAAAATATGTTCTTGCCAGATTATACATAAGTATTATAGATAATACACATAATTTTAGTAAAGTGATTGTATTGTTACAGTTATTAATGATAACAAGAACGCTATCATCGTTTCTTAAAACAGAGAGTAGATGGCAAAAATATTACTAACATTTATTTATAAACTGAATTTTTATCCTACGTTTTTCATTAACATAACTTATACTACCTTCAGAATTTGTAATACATTTTCATATCCTCACCCTATGAATTTCCTTCATGAAATCCAGTCTAGGAATAACGCAGCACGCTGTGTGGTTTCCAAGTGAGTGATGAACACAGTCCCACACAACTATTAATTTAGAGGAATAGACGCGCTTCCTGCTTTTAGTACAGTCTATGAATCCAGGATAAATTCATACCAAATGCGAATAAAACAAAACAAATAAACAAACATTTCATGAGCGTTGACCCTTGCGGGGTAGTCTTAGGTTTGGTTGTCCATATCTGCGATTGCAAAGGTAGTTATTCTATATCCAGCTGGAAACCGCATACTAACCAGATTATATCTAATGTGACAAATGGTAAGGCATATCGACTTTTGCAAGCACTGTCTATTACATAAAAAAGGAGTCGGTATTATACATAAGTCTTGCAGCGTATTTATGACGATTACCTGTTCCAAGTAATAGGTTTTTATATCAATTTGTAAAACTCAAAATGGTCAAACTCTCGAATAATATGTAAGAACATCAATAAAAGTCGAAATTCACCTCATAAAGTCTTTGCAGTTGGTTTGGAGGCCTTACATCTAAATATAAGATGGGTTTTTGTTAAACATTCTGTTTAAAGTTTCCAACATCGACTGTCAGCAAAAGTTATTTATTGCTAAGCGTTAGATATTTAGACAACTTTCTGTTTTGTTATTGATTTTAATGTTTAGTGTTGATTATTTACAAGTAATAGTCAGCAACATTATAAAGTGACAAGGAACATATCCTTCCACTGGCAGCTGACCCTTAGATTGTCTACCAAATACTGGTGAAAAAATATATTCATGTGGCAATAAAAGAGCTATTAAATAGAAATTTTATTTTCAAAAATTAAATTTTCTATTAAATTTTCGAAATTCTGGAAATGGACACCCAACCGCTTATTTAAATAGGATGATGGTCATGAAGTGAACTATAATGTTTTATAGGTATATATGTGTTATAAATTATAACATACACACTAGTAGTAAAATACTTTTAACAAAACTTTAAAAAACATCCGCATTGTATATCATATTTTGGTTACAGATACCATACATATGTGTCATTAACCATTCTATCCGACTCAAAATATATTTGTCACATACTATCTTTTTTAATTTAACAAAGAAATGTTCCTGTGAATCTAGTTAGGCACTTATCTAATTTATCTATCCGCCATGTTGCAATAACTTGCAGCTTGCCTAGCAACGGAGGCATTGCGAACGTGCAACGCGAGGCATTTGTTCTGCAGAACTAATAGTTGGCGGGATTAATGCTACTCGTTACTCACTTCCAGAACATATGACGGGTACTGGATTACTTCTAGACCACAATTATTTCTAGACTATTTTAGACGTCAGATATAAAGCCCTAAAGAAATTACTACACATTTGCAGAGATAGATTCGTGATCCTCTGAATATTATATGAGGTATAATGGTTGTGGAGTAAGGCGTTTGAGTGACAACCATCTTCACTACGTTAGTATTTGGACATCAGTAAATACAAGTTTTGCCTGATAGTCAATAATTCTCGTGATAGGTTTTTATCCATTTTTTACAGACGCTGCATATATATTATCTAGACACATATGTAGGGATTCTAAAATAATATGTTATAATTAAGTTAAATAAAATTATAGTGCCTAAGTTTAAGTACTTATCTCGGTTTGTTATATTTCAATGTCAGTTGTAATACTTTAAACGAAACGCCTTCGTTACAATAATATAATAAAATGATATAAATCTCCATATTTCTTCAAATATGAAAGACTTATGTATATGCCTACATATACAGATATTGGAGGACCTATCGAATCCAGAATTAATTCGGAACAAATCTCGTTGAACAGCGACCGTAATAAACCGACGTCTCCTTAGAAGATTAAGTACAAGGGACACGAATGTTTGAGTTGGAAACTTATTGGGGGTTTCACAAAGGATTCTTCAAAGACCAGTTTGTTTTCAATTGTATTGTGTACCGAACGCGTATTGATTATGGTTTTGTTGCTGCTTAGCCTCTCTATGAGTAGTTTTCGATATTAATCCTTTTATAGTGAGTAGACGGTTTGTAAGGATCTTAATTCTCTAATCCTGGCATACAATTTACATACACACGCTTCACGACTTGTGTATACACACTCCCTTTTTTATTATGGCGGGGTAGTCAGAGACTTGAGTGCCCATCTCCGAAATCTCGAAGGCATGTTAGGTATGGATCATTCGAAGCCCGCGTATCACTAGATAGACAGCACCCAACGTGATAGGTAGTGAACCGTATCGCCGTATATAGGCACTGACTATTACCTATCCTGAGGGATAGGCAGGTTTCCTCACGATGTTTTCTCGCACCGTTAGCGACTGTAAATTATGTACGTAAATGAAAAACACGTTAAAATTTCATTCATTGGTACATGCCAGAGTCAGGATTCGAACCTAGTACCTTTCTCATAAAAAGTCCGAGTTCTTACCCACTGGGCTACAGCCGCTTACAATTTACATATTGTGATAAATGGTATCTTCTAAGGGTAGTTGGAGTTTTAAGTGACCTTTTTCGAATCTTTGAAGGTCCTTTGCCACTCAAATTTCATGTTTAAATTGATAGTCCAAACTATACGTAACGGGTAGTAAGTTAGTCCTGTTTTACATAAAGTCTGACTAGGTTAGTAAAATCTCAATTTAGAGTAATCATGTAAATAGAACAGATAGAAAATATAGTGTTTACATAAAGTAGAACACGAGCCAGTGAGACGTACCAAGGGTACTCGTATGTAGCTCATGAATAATGACAGGCTTTCCCCAAGTTTCTGGAAGATTCGTGTATTTGTCGTGACAGGTCACTCTGTGCATTTGGAATAACAAATAGCGTTAAGGAAACATTGCAACGACATTTTTGTATAGATAAAGTGGGTAATTCAAGCTTATATGTTTATTATGGAAGTTAACTTTATCAGTTTGAAATTGACGTTTGGTGACTTATTTAATTGGCATATTGCCTAATAGTTGTCGTTTTTATACATCGAAAATGGTCTATATAAGGATTGACTCTTTACAATACTCATTGTATTATAACAAGTATTGTTTGAACGAAAACTAATGCTAGAAACCTAACCTTACCTATCCCAACCCAAAGGACGTTATATGACATGAATATGTATGTACCTATATAATTATCTATTACCTTATTCACACTGTAGTAGGTGATAAGTTATCCGTGTAGAGTTGGTTTTAACCCAGTTAAATTTGTCTTTGCAGGAGCTCCAGTGAAAATGAAGTTGAGCGTCCTCTCGCTTCTGTCGTTTCTGGGTAAGTCAATTTATTTATCGTAAAGTGAGTTTAAAATTTAAAACTTTAGAAAACATTTGCCAAGTTTCGCCGCTCGAGTTTAACCAATTTGAAGTTTGACATCGAATTGGGGAGTTGCGATCTTGCCTGCAAATTAGGGGACGGTTTGTTATTTCTTTTTAACAATACATCGTTATACCATTATGAAAGTGTAAATATTGTCTTATTAATAAAGTTCTTGGTTACTCTGTGAATGGATGTTTTATACAATTGATAAGGTCAAAAAGTGAAGTCAATGTCAATGCTTCGAAATGGTATTAAAGTTTACATTTATCAAAAACGTAGTAAATTATAAACATTTCATTATTGCTGATTAAATTATGTCTAATGTTTACAAACAGAAATATGTTAATCATATATCAATAAATATAGAAAATATATATCTAATACAGAAGTAATATACAGCAAGGATTACAGAAGGTCATTTATTTCTTATACTGGTTTTCTTTTTCCTACTTTTACCGCCTAACTGACCCTAATGGAAGTTTCCTTAACCAGCTTATAGAAATTAGTTACGCCAGAACAGCCTATGACGTTTCTATTAATACTTGTATGTTATGGTATAATTGATTGATAACTTACTCGTATTTATAGATGTTACTTAAGCATGGCTTGGAAAAAGGATAGGGAAAAGATTTGCAAGTCGTGATTTAACTATATGGTATAATGATAAGTTATACGTACCTTATCATTCAAATTCACAAGTCAAATGAATCTGCTAAAACTGTTTTCCAAGGTAAGCTCGGTTTTGCTATTTTGAAACTATTTATTACACTTTCCCTTATAACGAGTGCGCTTTATAGATAACATAACAGCATGTTTAATAAGGTTAACATGTAAAGAACATAATGATATGTTATTGGATATGATGCGGGTAAGGTTCATTCAATGTGGCGACATTATATACATCTTATATTGACAGCCTTTTGGGACATAAAGGCATAATTTGAATATATGTGTTTCTGACAGAATTCTGATTCCAAGAAGGCTGATACCATTTGGTTTCCACAGAATTCTCCATACGTCTTTGCTGCCGAAACTAGGTCACTGAAATTTATATGAAGTGTTAATTGAATGGATCGAACACGGGTTTATGAGATTCCTAGAAATAGGTTGAATTGGTGAAACACAGTTTCGGTTAAGTTTGTTCTAGTTTACGCTTGTTAATCTTCTAACTAATCTAAAAACATATTCAATTACTTACGTCTTTATATTCTATTTAAAATAGAAAATACTTCAGAGTAATCATCTTCAATCTCAAATAATCTAATTCAGAGATTTAAGTCGTCATAACAATTAAGTAAATGCTATATGGAATATTGGTAACGGTTTGCTAGCCCATACTCCTATTAAATCATTATACGATATATCGAAATGAATGTCGGCTACTGAGCGTTTTAATTACATCACAGATTAACGCAACATTATATAATAATACGATGTTATATATGTGCATACATACACACGCGACATCACCTTTATTTCAAACCCATCCTTATCTATACGACAAAGAAAAGCACTTGTTTACTATCTATCCAAGTACCACATCAGCACACTACACTTAAACTAGTTTGAGAACTTAATACACTTCTATAGAGTGAACTTTACCCCTCAGCGTGAACATTGCAAGTCACCTCACCCAATTAAAGCGGTGTTACTACGAGTATATTAAGAGGTAGTGATGCTATATATAATGTGGAACTTTTCCTTATTGGATCCTATAGGGCTTGGTGTTACGGGACGTAAGTAGAATAACTAGCTGTCTATGGGATGTCTTAATAGGTGATTGCTTGGTAGTTAAACGACATTATTCTAATATTATATTATTCATGCCCTAGTAACCCTTTTGTGATTTTATACTAGTAGTAACCGCATTAAAGCGTTGCAGAGTGCGCGATGGACTAGTAACCTATCACCAATATTTTTTATAACATCGCAAGACATATTCATAGTAAAATGTCATCTGGGAGATATCATCATGTCTCAGAGGATCTTTTCACCTCAAAGTGATTGTAGGGAATGAGTTATGAATGTAGTAAAACTAATAGCAGGTTGACTAAATCGCATTTATTTGTAAACGAAATTATTACATATAAACATAAGTATTTAGTATTAATTTATAAACACTAGTGTTAACAACTTTTGACCGCAAAGGGATTTCGAGCTGGTTATTAAGACACTAACTTAGTTAAAACTTGAATAAGCTCGTTTCTACTTGCCTAACTTTACAGAATGAAGTTATGATTTACTTGCTCATTATATTTTTAATGAGATAATACATTAAGTTGAACTTGGCAAAAAGAGATTAAGGGTATTAACTATCATTAAAACCCTACAATATTAAACATGTTGTACATCTATATTCTTCAATACAGTGTTCCTTACGTTCTCATACATATGTGATTATAGTCATAGTAATGTGTAACCAATTGTCATTCTACTTAAATATGGTAAGAAGTCGCAAAGATACAACATATTTATTTATTCAGGCATCTAGCGACCACTGAAAGAAGTCAAAGACTATCAGTCACTACCTTGAATGACCCTGACAAATCATTCATTTTCACGCTAAGGCTCAGCTCTTCATAAATGCTATTTTGTTCTTCACGCTACGTACATCCTTAAGAAGAATGTATCCGTGTAACCATACATGATCTGAAACATGTATCCATTTATAACAGGATGAGGGTTTCATTAATAATCCTCAACCAAGTGGATACATTAAGACATCGGAACCAACACAACATGTGAAGGGTACATTAATTATTTCGTGAATCCGTTTGTTGTTGGGTTAGCACTTATTTGAACCGGATGTTCAATCCCTACTGAATTGATTGAAAATGTTAATGAAGTTTTTAATTTGGCGCCACAGTGATTAATCGTCAAATTTACTTAAGGGTAGTAAAATTTACGGCAAGTAATTTCTCGAGTTTGTTTAGAACTGGACAAAGATTTAACCTCTTGGTTTTCTCGATCTTAATAATTCTCATCTGAAGAATTTACTTCTCTGTGTGAATGTTATTTAATCTTTACGAACATCTGTACTTCTTATTAATATTCTAGGAACCATACATTCAATCTCTGTCAAAATCGATTATAATTACGACAATAGCATATGTGTTTATATACAAACAAAACACTTTACTAGAAACACTACTTTTACTAATAACAATCACATTATTTCCCACACTTTATAGTTGCCTTTATACGACAGTAAGAATACAAAGTAAGCCAGCTACATTGTACCAAAGGTTTTCGTTCGAATCTAACTGAAAATACCTTAAACTTCGTGGACAGGAACAAAAAGATAGTAAGGTCTTTGATTAACAGAATCAAGAAGAACAGAACTTCTGGCGGAAGATTGTGAATCTTTTTAATTGCTTCCCAAGTCTTAAGATCGCAATGGATGGGATTCATTACTAAGTTTCATTGGATCGCAACTTTTGAGTGTTCGATCAAAGTTACCAACTATTCCTTTAAAGTTTAAGTTATCAGTTCAATGGAAACAAATATCTATCTATTAGTGGTTGGTGGTATTCACTATACATGTAGTCACCTCATATCTAGAACTTTACGATACAGAAAATACCTGCTTTGTTATCTAAAATATATTGTAAAGGAAATAAGACATATTTCATGCTTCTACTTTGTTTCGTGTTATAAACTAATAATATATTAAATACATCATTAAATTAATTGACTTTCTTTTTAGTTAACCAACTTATCTATAAAAATAAATATAAAAAACATTACAACACTTTGCGTATAAATATAAGAAACAAAAAACTTAACAAATGTCAATAATAAAAATCCCAAAAACAAGTCGCGTTTTCCAGACATAATAATACGGATTATAACTAAGCAACATTCAATGAACATTCAACAGCCTAACCCTAATCCTATCTGATCCCTTAAGCAGCCAATACGCGTCGAGATACACTGAATATCAGTTACGTGTTAGGTACATTTATAAATTGAGAATACGTGCCGAACAATAAATGCGGGCTCCTGATATTGTGGACGTGGTTCGAGGTACTACACTTTAATGTGGACGTTTATAGATGTCTGGTACAAGATTTGGAGTCTAGTGTGTCTGACCTGTTGTTTTTCTAAATACCAAAGTACAAAATAACATTTTGTGCAATATTCACTTAAATAAGGTATGATATGAGGCCTAAGAAAGTTACGAACTTAATTTCTTCGTGATATTAAATTATTTATAGTTTTTTTTTTTAAAGATGAAGAAAACAGTATAGTATAAGATTTAAGAGCACATATAGCACGTATATCTTGATAGAATAAACTATTAATACTGTTCAGGATTAAATCGAAAAATGATAAAATGTTTCAAATTTTTTTTGTAATAGATTTTAAAAGCGAATTGAGCGCGAAAAATATATTAAGCCTCACTATTGTACCTGTATTTTAATTTTTAATCTTCACATTTTTTGTCGTAATAGTAGATTATAATTCGAAATTAACGCACATATAAACAACAACATCAAATAGACGCTCAAATACGTTAACCTCTCATTCAAATAAGAATAAGGTTGTATATGTATTAGGCACGAAATAAGGTACCAAAAATGCCGAAGCACTGCCATTTGGATAATCGCTATTCCGACACTCGTAAACCTGTATCTCGAGGCTGTCAAGCAAACGACGTGCTGTGAGTGCTTTTTTATATCGTCACGCAATTCGCCATGTTGATTGATGTATATTTTGCATACTTCGAAAAGATTTTATGTATGAGTAAGTGATGAGATCTATGATAGTATGATAAGTGGTGGATATGTATGCATTCAATTTAATGGAGTACATTACGTTTTTACGGAATCTGTTACATGTACCACGTGTTTTATAATGTATACGTACATATACTATTTATACTTGAGAATCGAATTATAATTGAATATATAAATATAAACTCGATTACACTGAATTTACCTCTAATATTAGTAGAAATCTAATTAATCTTACATACAACAGAGATCGAATTTAATAAATCAAATATTTAATAATTTTATATGATAATAACCTTGGCGTCTTTCAGAAACTGTCATGTAAAGCCCATTTGACTTAGCTATTTTAACTTTTGGTATAGGAATTCCGGTTCACATTGATAATTTTAAAATCTATTGACACACCAGCCAGTGTATCAAGAACCAATACCTACATATATATACAAAGGCCTGGTCGAACATTTTACTTAACAAGCGGCATTTCCCGTTAAAAGAAAAGCCTTCTGTATGAGGTCACGTGCCGTATCGTAACTGCTGTGTTTAATTTTTCTTAATGAATCTTTTAATGTTCTCACGTTCCGAAGTTATTGCTGCTTTTATTTACGAGCGGGGAAATTATTCAAGGCTGCGCCTTGTGATTTATAAGGGTCTTGCGAAGAATATGAACTACGGGGTTCTGAGGAAGGAAGTCAAACGTTTATTCACTACAGTACACAAATAGAGAATATAAACAAATAATTAATAGGAGTATATAGGTATGGGCAAACTATATGGAATAGAAAGAAGTTATAAAGAGACTGTAATGTAACTAACATAACACTGCATCATTTGAATGAATGAGCTATTGAAGTAATGGATGTGATATTATTAATTCCAAAAAAATGTTTAACTGGAATTAATAATAAAAACATAAATTATTTAAATATTTACGCCGTGTGCATATTTAAATTATTTATGTTTTTATTACACTGTTAAAAATGTAAATGATCTAATAAAAATATTTAAAAAATCTTACACCGGAAAGTCGTACTTCATTTGTTACAGCGTTAATTAATTTCTAAATGATTAATGTTATTATCTATTTTTTTAAATTTTCTATTTCATGCAAAGTTTTTTTGCTAACTCTTATCCTTTTTATACGTTAATGTATTAATCCATTCTATCTTCTTCAATTTATCCATTACATCGTGCAAATGTATTGTGTAGGGAAATAAAAGTTTTCAAAGCGTTGTGCTGATAAAACTTTACTTTTCTCAGATTGAATTTAAGAACTGATATAACTCTCACTGAAGGAATCATTTGTACACGAAAAGTAACAAGAATAACATACAAAACGAAATCACCTTGATTGTAATCCTTCCACTAATATTATCTATTAAAATACAACTTTAGAAGTTAAAAATATCTACGAGAATGATCATGGTAAGATTTTTTTAAAAGAAATTCAGGCTAGAAATCCGGATATCTTAAACAAAGGCCCGGTTCAATTGTAAATACTTTTGTGTTATTATCGAGCAAAAGGATCGATAAAATATGCATACATGGATTAAAACCGTTTTTATTTATTACGTTTTAAAATGTATTACTCTATATGTCTCGTACTTTTAGTTACATTAATAAAATAATTACTCTTTATAAAAAGATTTTTCATTTACAGTACCTAAACAAGTACTAAACTAGTAACTAAAGCAAGGATATCTTTAAAAATCATATAATCCAGCGTACAATTCTAATTCAAAACCAGTTCCAACTACCTTACTACTAGCAAAGTGACTGAAAGCAATTATTCGCAGTCCGTAGTACGTGCTACGGATGCGCAAGTCAGGCTGCATTGTTTACGTAATATATTTAAAATGTTATTAGTTTGCACCTTCATTTATATTCTGGAGGAGCCTTTGAGTTCTGCCCGTCTTTGTGAGGAACAGGATTGAATGCCAGTTCTGTTTAGAATACGCTAGGGAATAAATTTGATTTGTTGGACGTGTTTGCCAACGAAGGACTTGCATCAAAGCCTCTCTGCAAATAAGGTAATGCTTGAGTAAATAAACATGTGAAGTAGCGGATTGTAATTTATACACACTCTTCGAGGTTGTGGTAATAAGTGTAGTTACAAATTGTTGTTCATTATAAGTATTATTACTATGTTCACTGAGTAAATACGTGGTAGAGTATTACAAATTGACGTTATTGAATACTTTATGTATTGATTATTTTTTGGAGGTTGTGTATCTTAAATGCAATTAAACAAGAAATGTAACTAACAACCTCCGTGGTGCGATCGGTCAATCACTTGAACACTAATCGTGACGTCTTGGGTTCCATTCCCGGTGGAGGCAGAGTTAAAGATTGCACAGAGAACACAAACAGAACAAAAGTCTTAAATGTCATTGGGAAGGGACTAGTTCTATTGGTGTAATAGTGTCTTATATTATTGTTATATATACATCTCAGGCTCATTTCCCCACACCGGTGTAGGTAGAGATCATTCATCCCGATTTTTTCGGATCCTGGCAAACCACTTTATTAGTACTTTTGCCTTAGAAAGTTCAATCTTTATTGGTACTGTTGCCATACAAAATTTAATGTAATATGAACAGGCAATACCATTATTACATTTTCCATTTAAGCATTGAAATACAATGGAATATTTTTCAATAACTCTTTTTAATGGAAGTGTATTTTCCATTTAATTTCCTTCCCATTCCTGATTTGCATGATCAAGTCCGCAGACAAAAAGCACTTCATCGATCTCGACAATAGATTTTTTTCACGTCAAGATCCACTATAATCAGTCTGGTTTGAAGAGGCCTCCCAACCTAATAGAGCGACCTTCGCCCCTCAGCATAAGGTTTAAATCAGCACGTCATTTCAAAGCACAAGATTCTTGCTGATAAGGCACGGTATAGTTTTTGCGATGCATGAGCGCTTTTTTATGTATGCAAAAGTCGCGCGCTATTGAATACTAGAGGGCGGTGATAGTGAGTTGCAACAGCCAACGCTCTTGATTATGTTCCTCTTGAAAACCTCGAAACCAATAGGGATATTGAACGGGAATATTAGAGCTGACACTCGAGGCAGCGGCTCGGCTCGAGAGGCGCAAATCGCGAATATTCCGACCGAGAGCGTAAACGTAATTCTGGGAAATTATTTGCACAACTTTTAGGTCAATAGGCAATATCAATTCTGGGAATTTTTAGATTGATTGATTAAAAAATCGTGTGCATTCTTTTTCCCTTACTATTGTGAGTAAATGCTGTGTTATGTTACTAAACTATATGTTTTAATATATGAATGAGTAAACTTACCGATTATTACCAGTACATTTATACGTAGACATTGATCATCACCTGTCACAATGCTGAATATTCATTTCGTGCTTCGAGTTGAAATGATCGATTGACGATTATCACTGATATTTATAAAAGATAACAAAAGTATTTATGGTCATAAAGTGTATGTTATATCCTTTCCAGACTTCTAATTTCGTTCTGATAAGGTGACGTACTTGGAAGAAAGGTTACTTTAGTTGTGGATGTTACAATAACTGTTTCTATCAACTTTCTTAATGGAAACATTTAATAGTATACTCACGTTCCTTTACAGTGTGTTTTAGAAAAAATCTTGGAAACATATTCTACCTGTTTAGTCATTGTTAGCAACATTATGAGGATTCTAATGGTATTTATATGCAAAATACTCGTGTATACGTATAACAGATAGTTTAGCCGACCCTGGCATGTGCAATAATTATGACAGGTTGGTAATCCATCGTTGAATTATCTCTAAACCCTTATTTATCCTCATACACATACTCGGCGATCATACATTGGTATGAAACTTAATTGTATACTACATATTATAACCTAAACGATAAAGGTATATACGTACATACAATTACATACAAAAGACAAACGCGTTTACGACCATTGACCCTTGCGGGGTAGTCAGAGGTTCAGGTGTCCATCTCCGCAATCGCGAAGGTAGTAATTCTATGGTCACCTCCAACCCACATGTTGACTAGATAGTCAGTACTCAATGTAACAGGTGGTAAGCCATGGCGCCATTTACAAGCACTGACTATTACCTGTTCGGGGAACAGTATTCCTCACGATGTTTTCCTCACCGTAGCATTTAACGGATTTCGTAAATGTATTTTTATTACGAAACTTCATTTCCATTGGTACATTCTCAAGCGGGATTTGAACCTTGTACCCACTGATACAGAATCAAGCCCCAAACAACTGAGCTACGTCGAATAAATAATACCTACCTAATAATAATTACATACCTATATATCTAAAACTTCCGTGTAAATTTTCAGGCACACGTGAATGAATTTACTTAAAAAATGCCGGACAGAAATTTCTCATGAACAGCTTTCTGTTAAACAACTGAAAGCAATTATGTGTAGTCCCCAGAACGTGCTACGAATGCATGAGAGGATTGCACTGTGCAGAGTTAGAATATTTATTCACTGTACTTTCATTTACATTTGAAAGCACACTAATCTCGTTCATTCATAAGCGTCATAAATCTTTCGGGCTAGTCTTGGAAAGATTTAAATTCAGTCATGGCGTACCTTAGTTTAACCGAATTTAATTAGTTACCAACTTACTAATTGTTAAACTAAAACTCGATAATTAAGTAAGTAATGTAATGTCGACGGTTAAGTAATTGAAATGATATTTCGTTTCGTAATTATTTGAACGATGTCTGTCAGTATTGATGCACATTTAAAATTAATTTCTAAAATGATCACTGAATATCGATAAAAAATAAAAAATCTCTTACCTTATTTAATAAAAAATATTTCAAGCTTTGTTCAAAACAATAGAGGCGTAACTTATTTAAGTTTTTTTTCAATGAAGCAGAAAAGCCAGGGATAATTTCCCTCCAAGGAAGCCCGTGGCTCAGGAATTTATTTTGTCCAATTTGCTTTTATAGGCTAATTCGTTGGGTTAGTATGGCAACCCCAGCGTTCAATTCACTGAAACGGTCATTTAAGGCATCCCTTTATAAATTCCTGTTGCTAGCTTTTTGTTCCCTATTTTGCCGTTTTAGAACAATCAAACTTTTGCAGTTGTGGCTTTTGTATTGGGGTAGAGTCTCGCGGGGTATTTTGGTATCAGTCTTATTTAAAATAAAGAAATACGTAAATGTAACTACTGTCAACCAAGGGAGATTTAAATTCATTGATTGTACCCACGGTTTATAAGTTCTGCTACTATGCTAGAGTCCTTGTAGAAGAAGTGTTTAGATTTTCTCTATTCACAGGTACCAGTACAGAGACAGCGTTTTTCCAAAAATAATATTTATAGCTTTATAAGTTGTTAAATTCATAGACGATATTAGAGTAATATAAAATTGAGCCTTTCGTAAAATAGAACCTACCAATATGACAACAAATATAGTACGCTTAATAAAGTAGGCTTATTAACAATGGTGCGCAACTTATCACCCAAAAATTACAGTCACAGTCAATAAGGAATAAAACGTCATATCCAACATCATACCTAACATCATACCTCTAAAAAGTCTGACAACATAATATCCAAGTCCTAACCCAACACAGTACTAAAATAAAACATTTCAAACTTGTTTTACAAAGTCGTAGCAAACACCTACGCAGGTTATTTATCGCAGGTACCGCTTAGAGCGTTTGGCAGTTGTCATGCGATGATTGATGAGCCTCGCTAACGATATTACCTCCCCCTCTACAAGGGGAGGTACAAATTGAATTTTACCTCACGACTTTATTTGTGTGGTGTGGAAAGTATGAAGCGGCGTAAAAGGAAGTACAGGTGAGAATCTGAAGCTATATGTATTATAATGTTTGAGGATATGTGGAAAAGTTTCATTTTTGTTATTTATGTAGGTGTGAGAATAACATTAAACATACGTTTCATGTTTGACACTATGATATATGGATATTTGTAATCTTTGTAGCGTGAAGTTTTTAGTGTTTAGATTATATGAGTAAGGTAGTACAAATGACCAAAAAAATAATAATACAAAAGTTTCATAAAAACAATATTTTTTAAGGTAAAAAAGGAAGGTTATACTCAGATTGTTGATGAAGCATATTTAAAACGTAACATGTTTATGGATATGTTTTAGGATATGTGGAAATGTATCATGTTTGTTACCTACTCAAGGGTGGAAACAAACACAAAAGATTATAGTTTTTTAATTAGTCACATAAAAATATTGAGATTAAGGAATCTAGTGTGCAAAAACTGTTTTTATTCAAGAGTTCTATGCCAGAAAACCATCCTAAGTAATCTATTTCCATCCGTTTAGTGTGAATTTTCGAGAGGTATATTAATTTAATATTGTTTGAGAAAATATATCAATTTTTAACACATATACTTCAAATACGAGTGAAATATCATAACAGTTAATTCTAAGTTAAGTTAAGCACTTGAATAAACATATTTATTCCTTGACTCCGAGTGTTAATGAAATTTCGTCGCCTAGTTTAGCATTTCATTTAATTAATTTAGCCCGTTACTGACTCGTGATAGACGTTTCATTAACCTGCATTCAGCACTGCCGTCAAGTTGTTAGTTAAGAGAAATGTAAAACAGATGTCACTAAGTTACTTATAGAAACTGTATTTAAACCCTTCAGTTTTGGCCTATATTTATGTCTGCCTATAGTATTCGATTATTTTAATAAATAAGCCTTAATAGGATGATTAAAGATTGGTTTAACTCAACGTTTTGATACACATAATGACTTAATATTATCAAAAAATAATGTAATTACCAAGGTAATAAAATGATATGTATTTAAATGACAGAATATTATTACGATGTCTGACTAAAATTATACCCAAAATCAGCAATTCATGTATTTTTATTAAAAAAGCCCGTTTAAATCCAAAAACATTAAATTGCTATTCAAAAAAGCATAGTTTTATTATATAAACACCAAAACCAGTCCCAAAATTTACATTATCATAAAACATATAAAACGAAATAAAATCCTGGGCCTTTGATTAAAAGATCAGCGTTGATACCCGCCCAGATTTCGCACCCAAGATATTCATCCACGCGGAATTAGTTCACTGGGTTGGGCACCGGTCGGGCAGATTTCATGCCAGAGTTCATCCGCTCAAAAGGTTTAACACCTAATGCCCTCTCTGATTTCTTCGGAAGAGTTATCATGAAACTACTTATTACCTCAACGAGTAAAAAGTAGAGGTATTTAAATGTAAAAGAGAATTTCTGTAATCTTACATGACGACGCTTGACGACTTGTGTGTGAATACATAATTATTCTCTTTTTGTGGCAATAATCAGAGACTTGAGAACCCAATTCCGAAATATCGAAGGCTTGTTAGGTATAAGTTACTCAAAGCCCTCGTTTCACTTGATAGACAGCGCCCAACGTGATAGGTAGTGAACCATATTCGTATACAGGCACTCGATATTACCTATCCCGTGAGATAGACAGGTTTCCGCGCGATGTTTTCCCTCACCGTTAGCGTTACGAAAAATAAAATCGTAAAGAAAATCACACTTTTTAAAATTCATTGATGGTACATGCCAGAGCCGGAATTCGAACCTAGGACTCTAATAAAATCGGAGGTCTTACCCACTTCACTACAGCCGCTCTTGCTTGGCTTATGTAAACTAGTAATTACATTAAATGAGCTACTTATCCGAATAATCAATATTTAATATTTATTAGTTAGTAGCTGTCAAATATCATAAACGTACCACTGCAATGCTGAAAAGTAGTTTATGTATCACTATCTACATAACATCGTAGTTGACTTGTACTAAAGCTTAAGAGTCGTAAAGCTTATAATATATATTACTCACTTAATTCTAAAACAGATTCAAAGTAACATCGCGACATAAGCAACAATGTTACAGCATAATCTTATCATACAAGCTGCTTCGAGTGACTGTAACTTTATCTATAAATAGTCGCCTGTCGCGCCCCCAGTGGCAAGTTGGTGAATTAATAGCTGCAGTGACGCGGGATGTCAAATTACATTGTCACCAGTAATTAGAGATCCCGCCACATAAGGTGGCAGTTGGAGGCGTCGCCACAGTCGCGTAATTCAGTGTTACCAGTAAACACGCCAAAACTAGCACTCACTGTGCCATACGGCTCGATACATTATAGGTTTCATTTGTAACGGTCTTTGGTTGTAGAGCTATAAACTCAAATAAAACAAATTAATATATCAAAGTCAAAATATGTTTATTAAACTATTTCAAACATGATTAATAATTAACGGGACTTATCCTTCTTATTATATATTACATATATTATGTGTTCCTTCACTCTGTCCGCAATAGACCGTTTAGTGTGTTCGACGTAGGATTTCCCACAGCTGCAATCAATCTTATACACACCCTTATATCTTATATCATGAGTATAAATCGCGAATCTCTTAAAACTATTATTTCAAACATGGCACTGAGCATTGTCTTTACATATTTTTTACCGAGGTTAGATCAGCGGAGACCCTAGCTTGGAGAAGAACTAACAAGAAACTCCGGAAATCAATTTATTATAATCACCCTTAACAAACATAAAAATTACAAAGAGTGGGCAAAAAACACAACGCTGGTAATACTAAATTTACCTTTCATACAAAATAACACGCAATGGCGGTAACGTCAAATTTAGTTCCAAGTTTGGCTACTGCCACCTTATGTGGCGGGATCTCTACTGGCGGTGAGTGCATCAAACAAACATGGAGGTGACGCCGTTTGAGGTCATAGAGTACCCGCCACATAAGGTGGCAGTAGCCAAACTTGGAACTAAATTTGACGTTTCCGCCATTGCGTGTTATTTTGTATGAAAGGTAAATTTAGTATTACCAGCGTTGTGTTTTTTGCCCACTCTTTGTAATTTTTATGTTTGTTAAGGGTGATTATAATAAATTGATTTCTGGAGTTTCTTGTTAGTTCTTCTCCAAGGGTCTCCGCTGAACTTCTTCTTCTCAATCGTTACGCTCTTATCAGAGCGGTCGTGGTCTTCATGACGTGGCATCTTGAGCAGCCGAAATGGTTGGTGAACTAACCTCGGTAAAAATATGTAAAGACAATGCTCAGTGCCATGTTTGAAATAGTTTTTTTACATACATACATACACATCACGCCTGATTCCCTGTAGAGGGGTAGGCAGAGATCACGGATCCCCATTTGTCCCGATCTTGACAGACCACTTTCGCTTCATTGACATTCATACATTCTCTAATACACTCTCGGCGGTTATAGGTACTCCTAACGTCACCTTTTTTCAATATAGCGTCTATCTGACTGTTACATATATGTCTTATTAGGCCGGCCCCTACGTAACCGCCCTTCCACTTCACTCATATATATTCCTTTTGTCAATATATAGTTTTTTTAATTTGTACTTAGATCATAAAATAACTTTCAAAGAGAGCTTATGATAGGGCCTATTTTGAATAAAAATATTTTGACTTTTGACTTTGGTATATTAATTTGTTTTATTTGAGTTTATAGCTCTGCAACCAAAGATCGTTACAAATGAAACCTCAATACAATGTATCGAGCCGTATGGCACAGTGAGTGCTAGTTTTGGCGTGTTTACTGGCAACACTGGATAATGCGACTGTGGCGACGCCTCCAACTGCCACCTTATGTGGCGGGCACTCTAGTTAAATTAAACTTTGTCTCTATGTTGCTCTGTGGTTTCGTACAGAGTTTGGTGTCTTATATGTTTATATTATATGGGTTTGGTTATATGTATGTTGGTGAAATTTTTGGACGTATAAATAGAGAGTTACTCTGTATGAATTTTCAATAATTATTTATTTTTTACCTTGATGTTTGATCGTGTTTATTTAACCCATTATTTGAAGAGCACTAATCCGTACATTTTTCCAAAAGCCTTCTTTTTTACATGTAGATTAAAAACTAGATCTTTTCATTACTGTATCTTAGCACTATTAAAAATACAACAATATCATCACTTCGAACAATTAAGCCGCCATTTCGTGTCCTTAATTGTCATTATGATCAGCTGTTATAAAAAAAACAAACAACAATCTATCAATTCTTACAATATGGCGTCACATAAAAAGTCTTATACCTTCTCCTACATCTCCGAACGACAAACGAATTGATCCAATTTCATTGCAAGGAAATAAGGCTTAATTAATTTATCTCTTTTACGCTTTTTTAACCCCTGGGAACGTAGCGCGGGGTCGGTCCATGAATTCAAATGTGCTATTTGTTTTATCGAGCTTTGCCTGCTTTATTTTGGTACGTTTAGTAGATTGGGACTACGTTTTTGTTCCCCTGGGATACGACTAGATTTAGGGTAAGTAATGGCTTAGGAGCTTGGGTCGGTAATAAATTGAACTTTGAAGCGGTGTTAGATTTAAATGAGACGGTTGAAGTAATACAGTTACTTGAAGTAAAGTTGATGTTACCTTAAAATGAATAGATATTTATATTGATTTGACAACAATCTAAAATTTAGTAATTCAAAAATTTTATGAATGACGAGATCTGGCATAATTTAGAGATCTATTGATATTCCAATGGAATTATATAATTAAATTGGCAATTAAAACAAGATTAAGCCTAATAATTGTTAATATTATTCAATATTTCTAAGTTAACAACTGTCATTGATTCCAATAGGAATTCATGCTAGAATCTTCCATGTAGAGTCTTTAAAATTATTGAAGTAGTTATTGGGACTGACGTAAATACTTAGCTAAGAGAATAAAGCATTATATATAATTTTCTAGAAACTTCCATCCGAACAAACAAGCTTATCAAACAAAAAACAAGATCCAAAAAGTTTTCTATGCCAAGTTTGTATCAAAGTCGCGCCTCAGTTGGACGCAAAAAGTTTGGATTACGCCGACGGAACCTCCTTCGAGCAGGAGATTTCATTCTTTTAAAACAACTGAGGTTCTTCTCCTTGCTTAGAGTTTTGAAACAATGAGGTTGGACTTTTTTGCTTGTCTACAACATTAATGGAATGTAATCAGGTAGCTTCCTGGCATATTTATTGAGAACCCTGATCCAACTTTGCAATTTTTTATAAATAAGTTAGACTGTATAAAAACTAAAAACAACCCTTATCACTAACATATCTGTATGATTTATTTAAAAAATATGAATGTTTATCACTTCTTATGAACAATTATTTACTAGTCAAATAAAATTTATATCTACCTTTTATTTCAGCAGCAACTTTACAAT
>JAMBLF010001498.1:0-74172 GCA_030578115.1 Leucoptera coffeella
CCTCGGCTCTCGCGCTTGGTTTCAAAGAAGCACGAAGGACTTCGCAGCAATGTTGGAATAATTCACGTAGCTATAATCATGTATTAAGATTATAATTATGGTACAGTTTGTGACCAGGTAGTGTGTATTATTATTGCCAATGAAGGAACCGTTCATACTGATAATTATTTCCTTTTTGATGGTAGATTGACGATAGGTATATCCATATGTAAATGAGGTGGAAGAGCGGGTATTACGTTGTACTAAAACATTATGACACTCAAATTAGACAACATATCGAAAAAGCAGGACGTAGGAAGTACCTATAACCGCCGCGTGTGTATAGGGGGTGATTTTGATAGTATCGAGACCAATAGGCATCCCTGATCTCTGCGTATCCCGCTGTAGGGAAACCTACGTGATGTGTATGTGTATTTTACTGGTGTGGTCATACATACTATCAATTATAGTCTCGGATAGTATTATATTATCTGTGGTCTCGGTTATTGAACGAGCCTACAACATACGTAGAAAGAGAAAAAAATATGATCGCTCTAAAAGTCAAAAGAAAAGTCCATTTCTTACAGCCCCCAGTATTCTCGTACACATGCATGCCGGTGTAATAAAATTTTACTTCTAGATTGCTCAATACGTTCCAAGACCCACTGAATGTAATAATTATATGATATTGGCAAGAGAACTGCTGATACTACGGGTACTACGATTTGGAAAGGAAAGTATGCGAGCTGTCTTTATGAATTCGTTAAAATATTCATGTTGATAAAAAATATGTGAATTCTTACTTTATACCGACTTTACGCCAACACATGATGTATTTCTGCCTGAATACTAAATTCTGTATCGTTAGTTTTATTTAGTCATACAGGCTCGTGCTATGATGTTTGTAATAGTTTTTTATTTATCATAGTTGTTTATTGATAAAACATTTGTCAGTGTCGCGAGAAAATAAAAGTTTACGTTTTACAAATTTATGGGATCTGTTTTGTATTTTGCCCAGCGCATCAGCATAGCTGTGCAACGGGGAAATACCACCAGCTTTCTTGGGACACTTCCTACCACTACCAGTGATTTGGCAGATATATTTTATTTGTTAGTAACTTTAAGTTTTGTTTTATAATTATTAGGTAGTTTTGAACTTTAATTATTTAGTCTTATTATTTGGATTTATTACTTCAATTTTTTTTTCATAGTATTTTTTTTATAATCTTTACTACGCCATTCAATTATTGTGATTATGTCGGTGAAAGTACAAACACTGATGATGGCCATGGTGTTTGCGCTTCTTGATATTCCGTCGCCATGGTTACGCCAACTCCGCCAGCCGCTGCAACCGAAGAAAACGAAGTCGAATTTCTGTTCCTTGTTCTTCGGTTCGTTCCAATTGAAGAACCAATTATAATCCCAAAGCAAAGATATTTAGTCAATTGGGCATTACAATTGACTAGACATTCTGCTGAAAATAATATTTTTGTCTCTTTCTACATTCACTGAGCTGCTGACTTGTTGACCACCCTTACATAGACTTACATAGACATAACTTATATAAAAATAAATGACTTATTCTTGACATGAACATTTGATACACCAATAGTACAATCATTGAAAGTGTACTCATGACAGAATTATTACTAAAAATAATTGCATTTATCTTCTAAATTCACAGAAAATACAAGATTTTTCATGAAGATGCACAGAGATATTCCTCCGAAATATGTACAAAGTTTATGAAGCTTCAACTTAAACTTGCAATAACTTTACTTGTGACTTTACACAACTATTTATTTGATATCGAAATTCGGGTCCCAATTGAGTGGATTTCATCGAACCCGACGAGTATACCAACACACAAACTGAATAATTTCACAATTTAAAAGCAAAATCAAAAGTTTAATACTTTGTTCGAGACGAAAAGTTACTAAAACTATAAGGGTTGAAAGAACCCGGTTTGTTATCAAACGTAACAACTGCTTTTTTAGTCTTACAAAGGTGATAATTAAAACAAAAAACTATTTTAAGTACTGTAGCAAACATATAATATTAAATAGTTTTCATAGTTCTCATAGTTGACCAATAGATGTCGCTACGAGTAGTTTCCAATATGGAACGGGTCATATTTTAATAGATAACGATACTTATAGTATGTATTGATTAGGAAGTTGTAGTTCCAATTATTGTACAATGGATGGCGATAAGCGTATTTAGAAAACGCACTACGATAAACGAAAGTTGACCTTATAATGTTTGTGGTTGACCTAGATTGTCATTCCAGCCTAGGATACCAGAAACCTTTGGTATTGTATAATAATCCCTACCCTTCCTTGTAGTTAGGTTGACCTCTCAGCGCTTCCAGTCTCGCTTCCCTCTGTTGGAACGTTTCTTGGAACACTGTGGGGGATGCAATATCCCAGTAGGGCTAGGTATATCCTGTAGGATGGGCTTACTTCCGCTGACTACCGTGGAGCCGTCTTAGGATGGATCCTGGTATGTCGGTGGGGACACCCTGAGTTCCGTCTTGGTGCGGACCTTGGTGTTCCAGATGAGTGCCTTGAGCTTTACCTTGGAGTGAGCCTTGGTGCAACCGTCTGAGTGAGCCCGAGTACCCTATCCTTTGATGTGGGCGTGTTCGCCCCGTGTGCAGGGCAGGCCTTATTGTGGCTTGTCCTGGACCGGGGAGACGCGTTCCCATCTTCCCAAGAGTAGGAACATTACCTGGTGCTTCCCCACCGCTTCCATCTTCTTGGAACGAGTAATGGTACACCTGGTAATGGTATCATTGTAAACACGACGGGCATGGCTTCCAATCTCGCTTCCCTTGTTGGAACGATTTGTGGGACCTTACCTGAATGTGACGGGCATGGCTTCCAATCTCGCTTCCCTTGTTGGAACGATTTGTGGGACCTTACCTGAATGTGTCGGGCATGGCTTCCAATCTCGTTTCCCTCGTTGGAACGATTTGTGGGACCTTACCTGAATGTGACGGGCATGGCTTCCAATCTCGCTTCCCTTGTTGGAACGATTTGTGGGACCTTACCTGGTTGTGTAGAGTAGGGGGAGATCGTATAGTTCGATATGTATATTGTAAAATCCCCAATGTATTGTTAATCCCTTGTTTGTAACCTCGCGGCCGTGTCACTGCGTCCCGGACAGCTCTGGGCGTAGGGACCGGATCTTTGTGAACTTGTGTAACGGAGATTACATTGATCTGACAGTGTCAAGTGTTTCATTACGACCTCTGCGTATCGTAGCCAGGAATATCCCACGCATACAATGATCTCTACTACACGAACCCACACCCGATGGTTGTTGTGAACACCACCCCACAACCCCCATTACAAATTGGCGCCCAACGGGTTAAAGACAGAAAGTCTTTGAGAGATCAGGATTGCCACGCTGTCGCCTACTGGAGAGGAGCAACTGAAGTTTGTGCGACTGGACTGTGGCCGTTTGAGATCAAACAAGGAAGTTGAGATTGAGTCGATAGAGATGGCATTATCCGACAAACAATTTAGAGAATTACTGGCAGCACTGTCACCAACCAAGAAGGGGTCACTGACAGGATGCAAGGCCACATTTGATGGAAGCAAAAACCCAGAGAAGGTAGAGGCTTTCCTGAGTGCAGTGGCAATCTATATAAAATTAGAAGACATCTCTGATAAGGATGTTTTAGAAGGTATTCCTTTACTGCTGAGTGGAGAAGCAGCATTGTGGTGGCAAGGGGTGAAGCAGAGTATATTGAGCTGGGAAGAGTTCTGCAAACAGCTCAAAAATACCTTCGCTCCCAAGAAATCCGGATACCTGCTCTATCAGGAGATGATAGAGGTAAAGCAAGGGGAACATGAGGACACGGAGTCTTTCTAGCTCACAAGAGAGCAATTATCAGTGATCTACCAGGTACACACACTGAGGAGCAACAGCTGGACCTTATATACGGTCAGCTTAATATAAAGATACGGGAGAAGTTGCCCAGAACGAGTGTTCAAACTGTAGAAAGTCTAATCAAATCTGCTAGGGGCATAGAACAGCTCCTGAGAGAGTACAGTGAGATCGAAAAACAGAATACAGTACAAACGAGAATAGATAATGGCAGAGTAATAAAGAAGTGCAGCCATTGCCACTTGAAGGGGCACTGGAGACACCAGTGCAGAAAATTGCAAGCGACAACAGATTTGGAACCCGTTGCCCAAAAGGAGGTGAAATCTATAGTTATGGAGACACCCACTAAGAAAATATCTTGTTATGGATGCAAAGCGCCAGGATACATACGGAGCAACTGTCCAAACTGCTCCAAGGGAAGCCAGCGTTTACCAAATCAAGAAGTGAGTTTCTATTCATTAAACGTGGCAACTGACGCTAGGCCTAGACCTATGGTGTATGTCAACATTGAAGGAGAGGCCGGAGTGGCATATTTGGACACGTGTGCCAAAACAAGTGTTGCTTCGTTTACACTATACAAACTTTTAACAAGTAAAGGTATTCAGTTTGAGGATGAAAAAGTATACCTCACAATGGCAGATGGAGTGATCCGGCAAGAAGATGTTAAAAAGGCAAGACTGCCTGTTATGCTTGGATGGAAGACAGTCCTGACGACTTTCATAGTCCTTCCAAACTCCAAAGAAAACCGGACACTTTTAGGAGTAGGTTTCATACAAGACGCGCATATTACGTTAAACCTACCTCAATTCACATATCAGTTTTTGGAAGAAGAGAAAGAATATGAGTTATACTCGGAAGATTATATTGTTTTACCGCAAGCAACAACAAAAGAACAAGAAACTGGTGTAGAAAACCCAAGAAAGAAAAGAGCGAGATACAATGGGTTTTCGCCTCGCTTTATTGAGTACATGAAGGAAGACGCAAAACAGAAAATTAATGAGGCTGACGTTAGACTATCCCCTCATTCCGCTGAATTGTTTCCGGATATGTCTGTAAACTCAGTAGGAGTCAGTAGTTTATCGTTTGAAGATGTAAATATATTATTACATAAGTATAACGACGTTTTCATTCCTAAAACAGAACCGTCGACATTAGGTAAACATTCCATAATTACAAACACTAATCAACCTATATCTGTACCACCTTATAGAATATCACAGAAATCTAGAGTCATTTTGAAAACAGAGATAGATAATATGCTGAGAGATAACATAATTGAACCGTGCAGTTCACCCTGGGCAGCACCAGTAGTGCTGATCCCTAAGGCTGATGGAGGTATACGTCTTTGCATAGACTACAGACGACTTAATAGCGTCACAATACCAGACACATACCTACTACCGAGAATAGATGACCTATTACACGAAGCGAAACCAACGCCATATATGTCATCACTGGATTTGAAGTCGGGGTACTGGCAAATAAGTGTGAGGAAAGAAGATCAAGACAAGACAGCATTCATCACGCCTACTGGAATTTATAGATTCAAGAGAATGCCGTTCGGATTACGGAACGCTCCAGCTACTTTTCAAAGACTTATGGACAGATTCAGAATAATGGTTGAAGAAGTGAAGATGTTGACATACCTAGATGATCTGATAATATTCTCCACTTCGTATGAGAAACACATGGAAGATTTGGAGAAGGTATTGATCAAAATGAGAGAATGTCGATTAACCGTCAATTTAGACAAATGTAGATTTTGCTGTTCGTCAATAAAATATTTGGGACATATAATTACGCCAGAAGGATTAAAGACAGGCAGTGAGAAAGTGAAAGCTATTGTAGAGCGAGAAAAACCACGGAATGTTAAACAAGTTATATCATTCTTACAGATGTGTTCTTGGTATAGAAGATTTATAGAGAACTTCTCAGCTATAGCACAGCCACTTACTAAGCTGACTAAAAAGAATACAGCTTGGACCTGGACTGATGAACAAGACAGTGCTTACAGAGAACTAAAGGATAAACTCACAAAAGCCCCAGTTCTACGACAAGCAGACTCAGGAAAACCATACATTTTGAAAACTGATGCTAGTAATATCGCTTTAGGAGCAGTACTAGAGCAAGGAGATGATTCAGATGAACATCCAGTGGAATATGCTAGTAGACTGCTTATTCCAGCAGAAAGAAATTATACTACAACTGAACGAGAAGCACTCGCAGTAATTTGGGCTTTGAATAAGTTTAGAGGATACATTGAGGGACAACAAATTACGGTGATAACCGATCACCAGGCTTTGAAATGGTTGATGAGTCTTAAGTGCCCAACAGGTCGACTTGCTCGATGGGCACTACTCATGCAAGCATACGATGTAAAAATTAAATACATACCTGGAAAACAGAATGTTGTAGCTGATGCACTATCACGACCTGTTTGTGAGAAGAATACAACCACAGACATATGTATAGTATCAGTGGATATGCCAACTAGAAGTATAGAAGAAATAAGAATTGAGCAAAGTAAAGATAAGAACTTACTTAAAATAATAGAAGCTCTAGAATCAGCAACTGATGAAGAAAATGGTATATATTGGAGTAACAAAGGCTATTTCATGAATAATGGTTTATTATACCGATTGAAAACATACAATGAGGAAGAAAATGGACAATTAGTTGTTCCAGAGCATGAATGGAATAAAATATTACAGGATTATCATGATGATCCATTAGCAGGTCATTATGGCGCAGAGAAAATATTCCAGAAAATTTCCAAAACTTACTATTGGAAAGGAATGCGAAGATATATTGCAAGTTATGTAAAGAATTGTTTGCCATGTCAACGTTACAAACCTTCAAATCAAAAACCAGCAGGTTTACTTCAAACTACACCGATGAGTCAACGATTCGAAGTGTTATCATTTGATCTTTTTGGACCACTACCTAAGACAAGTGATGGAAATACTTGGATATTGATAGTCGAAGATGTAGCTTCGAGATGGATTGAGTTATTCGCTTTAAAGCAAGCAACCGCAGAAAATTGTGCACTCACTTTGATAAATGAAGTTTTTTTAAGATTTGGAGTACCAAGAAGAGTCATAAGTGACAATGGAACTCAATTTGTGAGTGTTGTAATGCAACAAGTGATGTTTTGTTTGAAAATAAAACATGGCCTCACCCCCCTGTATCACCCGGAAACTAATAAGGTAGAACGTTAGGTTAACGTTAGGTTAACGAAGGTTAGCGATTCAGATACAAACACCAGGAAATGAAAATTGGTCTGAACTACTGCCAGCAATAAGATTTGCTATGAATACGAGTGTGTGTACTTCAACTAAATATACCCCCGCTTATTTGACTTATGGTAGAGAACTCCGTGCACCTCATGATAACGAGGTAGATTTTCGACAAGTGCTTGTGACAGAAAACGTCGTACCTCAAATAACTCCTAAGCTAAAGAAAATAGCAGAAGCTTTATTGAAAGCAAAAGAATATAATGAAGAAACTAAGAAGAAAGTTTCAGATGAAAGTCGTAGAATGAGACCACTCTATAAGCCAGGAGATCTTGTGATGATCACATTACACCCTATAAGTAAAGCATCACAAGGAATTACGGCAAAATTTGCCCCTAGAAGAGATGGTCCCTACAAGATAATGAAGAGGCAAGGGCCAGCTTCATTCCAAGTAGCACCAGTAAATGCACCAGACCAACCTGTCGGTGTTTACCATGCTTCAGCTCTGGCTGCATACCATAGTCAGGGTGGAGAAGATGTAGCAAGTACCCCTGGGGTTGTCCAGCCTCTGAGAAAGCGTGGACGCCCAAAGAAGCTAGCATCGCATGACGAACCAAAAGAAGTGAGACCAAGAGGACGCCCAAGGAAGCAGGCTTCAACGAGTAAGAAGCTCACATAGATGACCATGCCGCCTTGTCCAGTCCTTCTCGCCGGGACGTCTTCGAGGCCTGAGGGGGAGAATATGTAGCAAACATATAATATTAAATAGTTTTCATAGTTCTCATAGTTGACCAATAGATGTCGCTACGAGTAGTTTCCAATATGGAACGGGTCATATTTTAATAGATAACGATACTTATAGTATGTATTGATTAGGAAGTTGTAGTTCCAATTATTGTACAATAGATGGCGATAAGCGTATTTAGAAAACGCACTACGATAAACGAAAGTTGACCTTATAATGTTTGTGGTTGACCTAGATTGTCATTCCAGCCTAGGATACCAGAAACCTTTGGTATTGTATAATAATCCCTACCCTTCCTTGTAGTTAGGTTGACCTCTCAGCGCTTCCAGTCTCGCTTCCCTCTGTTGGAACGTTTCTTGGAACACTGTGGGGGATGCAATATCCCAGTAGGGCTAGGTATATCCTGTAGGATGGGCTTACTTCCGCTGACTACCGTGGAGCCGTCTTAGGATGGATCCTGGTATGTCGGTGGGGACACCCTGAGTTCCGTCTTGGTGCGGACCTTGGTGTTCCAGATGAGTGCCTTGAGCTTTACCTTGGAGTGAGCCTTGGTGCAACCGTCTGAGTGAGCCCGAGTACCCTATCCTTTGATGTGGGCGTGTTCGCCCCGTGTGCAGGGCAGGCCTTATTGTGGCTTGTCCTGGACCGGGGAGACGCGTTCCCATCTTCCCAAGAGTAGGAACATTACCTGGTGCTTCCCCACCGCTTCCATCTTCTTGGAACGAGTAATGGTACACCTGGTAATGGTATCATTGTAAACACGACGGGCATGGCTTCCAATCTCGCTTCCCTTGTTGGAACGATTTGTGGGACCTTACCTGAATGTGACGGGCATGGCTTCCAATCTCGCTTCCCTTGTTGGAACGATTTGTGGGACCTTACCTGAATGTGTCGGGCATGGCTTCCAATCTCGTTTCCCTCGTTGGAACGATTTGTGGGACCTTACCTGAATGTGACGGGCATGGCTTCCAATCTCGCTTCCCTTGTTGGAACGATTTGTGGGACCTTACCTGGTTGTGTAGAGTAGGGGGAGATCGTATAGTTCGATATGTATATTGTAAAATCCCCAATGTATTGTTAATCCCTTGTTTGTAACCTCGCGGCCGTGTCACTGCGTCCCGGACAGCTCTGGGCGTAGGGACCGGATCTTTGTGAACTTGTGTAACGGAGATTACATTGATCTGACAGTGTCAAGTGTTTCATTACGACCTCTGCGTATCGTAGCCAGGAATATCCCACGCATACAATGATCTCTACTACACGAACCCACACCCGATGGTTGTTGTGAACACCACCCCACAACCCCCATTACAAATTGGCGCCCAACGGGTTAAAGACAGAAAGTCTTTGAGAGATCAGGATTGCCACGCTGTCGCCTACTGGAGAGGAGCAACTGAAGTTTGTGCGACTGGACTGTGGCCGTTTGAGATCAAACAAGGAAGTTGAGATTGAGTCGATAGAGATGGCATTATCCGACAAACAATTTAGAGAATTACTGGCAGCACTGTCACCAACCAAGAAGGGGTCACTGACAGGATGCAAGGCCACATTTGATGGAAGCAAAAACCCAGAGAAGGTAGAGGCTTTCCTGAGTGCAGTGGCAATCTATATAAAATTAGAAGACATCTCTGATAAGGATGTTTTAGAAGGTATTCCTTTACTGCTGAGTGGAGAAGCAGCATTGTGGTGGCAAGGGGTGAAGCAGAGTATATTGAGCTGGGAAGAGTTCTGCAAACAGCTCAAAAATACCTTCGCTCCCAAGAAATCCGGATACCTGCTCTATCAGGAGATGATAGAGGTAAAGCAAGGGGAACATGAGGACACGGAGTCTTTCTAGCTCACAAGAGAGCAATTATCAGTGATCTACCAGGTACACACACTGAGGAGCAACAGCTGGACCTTATATACGGTCAGCTTAATATAAAGATACGGGAGAAGTTGCCCAGAACGAGTGTTCAAACTGTAGAAAGTCTAACCAAATCTGCTAGGGGCATAGAACAGCTCCTGAGAGAGTACAGTGAGATCGAAAAACAGAATACAGTACAAACGAGAATAGATAATGGCAGAGTAATAAAGAAGTGCAGCCATTGCCACTTGAAGGGGCACTGGAGACACCAGTGCAGAAAATTGCAAGCGACAACAGATTTGGAACCCGTTGCCCAAAAGGAGGTGAAATCTATAGTTATGGAGACACCCACTAAGAAAATATCTTGTTATGGATGCAAAGCGCCAGGATACATACGGAGCAACTGTCCAAACTGCTCCAAGGGAAGCCAGCGTTTACCAAATCAAGAAGTGAGTTTCTATTCATTAAACGTGGCAACTGACGCTAGGCCTAGACCTATGGTGTATGTCAACATTGAAGGAGAGGCCGGAGTGGCATATTTGGACACGTGTGCCAAAACAAGTGTTGCTTCGTTTACACTATACAAACTTTTAACAAGTAAAGGTATTCAGTTTGAGGATGAAAAAGTATACCTCACAATGGCAGATGGAGTGATCCGGCAAGAAGATGTTAAAAAGGCAAGACTGCCTGTTATGCTTGGATGGAAGACAGTCCTGACGACTTTCATAGTCCTTCCAAACTCCAAAGAAAACCGGACACTTTTAGGAGTAGGTTTCATACAAGACGCGCATATTACGTTAAACCTACCTCAATTCACATATCAGTTTTTGGAAGAAGAGAAAGAATATGAGTTATACTCGGAAGATTATATTGTTTTACCGCAAGCAACAACAAAAGAACAAGAAACTGGTGTAGAAAACCCAAGAAAGAAAAGAGCGAGATACAATGGGTTTTCGCCTCGCTTTATTGAGTACATGAAGGAAGACGCAAAACAGAAAATTAATGAGGCTGACGTTAGACTATCCCCTCATTCCGCTGAATTGTTTCCGGATATGTCTGTAAACTCAGTAGGAGTCAGTAGTTTATCGTTTGAAGATGTAAATATATTATTACATAAGTATAACGACGTTTTCATTCCTAAAACAGAACCGTCGACATTAGGTAAACATTCCATAATTACAAACACTAATCAACCTATATCTGTACCACCTTATAGAATATCACAGAAATCTAGAGTCATTTTGAAAACAGAGATAGATAATATGCTGAGAGATAACATAATTGAACCGTGCAGTTCACCCTGGGCAGCACCAGTAGTGCTGATCCCTAAGGCTGATGGAGGTATACGTCTTTGCATAGACTACAGACGACTTAATAGCGTCACAATACCAGACACATACCTACTACCGAGAATAGATGACCTATTACACGAAGCGAAACCAACGCCATATATGTCATCACTGGATTTGAAGTCGGGGTACTGGCAAATAAGTGTGAGGAAAGAAGATCAAGACAAGACAGCATTCATCACGCCTACTGGAATTTATAGATTCAAGAGAATGCCGTTCGGATTACGGAACGCTCCAGCTACTTTTCAAAGACTTATGGACAGATTCAGAATAATGGTTGAAGAAGTGAAGATGTTGACATACCTAGATGATCTGATAATATTCTCCACTTCGTATGAGAAACACATGGAAGATTTGGAGAAGGTATTGATCAAAATGAGAGAATGTCGATTAACCGTCAATTTAGACAAATGTAGATTTTGCTGTTCGTCAATAAAATATTTGGGACATATAATTACGCCAGAAGGATTAAAGACAGGCAGTGAGAAAGTGAAAGCTATTGTAGAGCGAGAAAAACCACGGAATGTTAAACAAGTTATATCATTCTTACAGATGTGTTCTTGGTATAGAAGATTTATAGAGAACTTCTCAGCTATAGCACAGCCACTTACTAAGCTGACTAAAAAGAATACAGCTTGGACCTGGACTGATGAACAAGACAGTGCTTACAGAGAACTAAAGGATAAACTCACAAAAGCCCCAGTTCTACGACAAGCAGACTCAGGAAAACCATACATTTTGAAAACTGATGCTAGTAATATCGCTTTAGGAGCAGTACTAGAGCAAGGAGATGATTCAGATGAACATCCAGTGGAATATGCTAGTAGACTGCTTATTCCAGCAGAAAGAAATTATACTACAACTGAACGAGAAGCACTCGCAGTAATTTGGGCTTTGAATAAGTTTAGAGGATACATTGAGGGACAACAAATTACGGTGATAACCGATCACCAGGCTTTGAAATGGTTGATGAGTCTTAAGTGCCCAACAGGTCGACTTGCTCGATGGGCACTACTCATGCAAGCATACGATGTAAAAATTAAATACATACCTGGAAAACAGAATGTTGTAGCTGATGCACTATCACGACCTGTTTGTGAGAAGAATACAACCACAGACATATGTATAGTATCAGTGGATATGCCAACTAGAAGTATAGAAGAAATAAGAATTGAGCAAAGTAAAGATAAGAACTTACTTAAAATAATAGAAGCTCTAGAATCAGCAACTGATGAAGAAAATGGTATATATTGGAGTAACAAAGGCTATTTCATGAATAATGGTTTATTATACCGATTGAAAACATACAATGAGGAAGAAAATGGACAATTAGTTGTTCCAGAGCATGAATGGAATAAAATATTACAGGATTATCATGATGATCCATTAGCAGGTCATTATGGCGCAGAGAAAATATTCCAGAAAATTTCCAAAACTTACTATTGGAAAGGAATGCGAAGATATATTGCAAGTTATGTAAAGAATTGTTTGCCATGTCAACGTTACAAACCTTCAAATCAAAAACCAGCAGGTTTACTTCAAACTACACCGATGAGTCAACGATTCGAAGTGTTATCATTTGATCTTTTTGGACCACTACCTAAGACAAGTGATGGAAATACTTGGATATTGATAGTCGAAGATGTAGCTTCGAGATGGATTGAGTTATTCGCTTTAAAGCAAGCAACCGCAGAAAATTGTGCACTCACTTTGATAAATGAAGTTTTTTTAAGATTTGGAGTACCAAGAAGAGTCATAAGTGACAATGGAACTCAATTTGTGAGTGTTGTAATGCAACAAGTGATGTTTTGTTTGAAAATAAAACATGGCCTCACCCCCCTGTATCACCCGGAAACTAATAAGGTAGAACGTTAGGTTAACGTTAGGTTAACGAAGGTTAGCGATTCAGATACAAACACCAGGAAATGAAAATTGGTCTGAACTACTGCCAGCAATAAGATTTGCTATGAATACGAGTGTGTGTACTTCAACTAAATATACCCCCGCTTATTTGACTTATGGTAGAGAACTCCGTGCACCTCATGATAACGAGGTAGATTTTCGACAAGTGCTTGTGACAGAAAACGTCGTACCTCAAATAACTCCTAAGCTAAAGAAAATAGCAGAAGCTTTATTGAAAGCAAAAGAATATAATGAAGAAACTAAGAAGAAAGTTTCAGATGAAAGTCGTAGAATGAGACCACTCTATAAGCCAGGAGATCTTGTGATGATCACATTACACCCTATAAGTAAAGCATCACAAGGAATTACGGCAAAATTTGCCCCTAGAAGAGATGGTCCCTACAAGATAATGAAGAGGCAAGGGCCAGCTTCATTCCAAGTAGCACCAGTAAATGCACCAGACCAACCTGTCGGTGTTTACCATGCTTCAGCTCTGGCTGCATACCATAGTCAGGGTGGAGAAGATGTAGCAAGTACCCCTGGGGTTGTCCAGCCTCTGAGAAAGCGTGGACGCCCAAAGAAGCTAGCATCGCATGACGAACCAAAAGAAGTGAGACCAAGAGGACGCCCAAGGAAGCAGGCTTCAACGAGTAAGAAGCTCACATAGATGACCATGCCGCCTTGTCCAGTCCTTCTCGCCGGGACGTCTTCGAGGCCTGAGGGGGAGAATATGTAGCAAACATATAATATTAAATAGTTTTCATAGTTCTCATAGTTGACCAATAGATGTCGCTACGAGTAGTTTCCAATATGGAACGGGTCATATTTTAATAGATAACGATACTTATAGTATGTATTGATTAGGAAGTTGTAGTTCCAATTATTGTACAATAGATGGCGATAAGCGTATTTAGAAAACGCACTACGATAAACGAAAGTTGACCTTATAATGTTTGTGGTTGACCTAGATTGTCATTCCAGCCTAGGATACCAGAATCCTTTGGTATTGTATAATAATCCCTACCCTTCCTTGTAGTTAGGTTGACCTCTCAGCGCTTCCAGTCTCGCTTCCCTCTGTTGGAACGTTTCTTGGAACACTGTGGGGGATGCAATATCCCAGTAGGGCTAGGTATATCCTGTAGGATGGGCTTACTTCCGCTGACTACCGTGGAGCCGTCTTAGGATGGATCCTGGTATGTCGGTGGGGACACCCTGAGTTCCGTCTTGGTGCGGACCTTGGTGTTCCAGATGAGTGCCTTGAGCTTTACCTTGGAGTGAGCCTTGGTGCAACCGTCTGAGTGAGCCCGAGTACCCTATCCTTTGATGTGGGCGTGTTCGCCCCGTGTGCAGGGCAGGCCTTATTGTGGCTTGTCCTGGACCGGGGAGACGCGTTCCCATCTTCCCAAGAGTAGGAACATTACCTGGTGCTTCCCTACCGCTTCCATCTTCTTGGAACGAGTAATGGTACACCTGGTAATGGTATCATTGTAAACACGACGGGCATGGCTTCCAATCTCGCTTCCCTTGTTGGAACGATTTGTGGGACCTTACCTGAATGTGACGGGCATGGCTTCCAATCTCGCTTCCCTTGTTGGAACGATTTGTGGGACCTTACCTGGTTGTGTAGAGTAGGGGGAGATCGTATAGTTCGATATGTATATTGTAAAATCCCCAATGTATTGTTAATCCCTTGTTTGTAACCTCGCGGCCGTGTCACTGCGTCCCGGACAGCTCTGGGCGTAGGGACCGGATCTTTGTGAACTTGTGTAACGGAGATTACATTGATCTGACAGTGTCAAGTGTTTCATTACGACCTCTGCGTATCGTAGCCAGGAATATCCCACGCATACAGTGATCTCTACTACACGAACCCACACCCGATGGTTGTTGTGAACACCACCCCACAACCCCCATTACAGTACTACATTTGAAATAATGAAGGACTAGCAGTATTTAATAAGTATTTGCTATGTACTCGTAAATCATCAACGTCATAATTGTAACTTATAGATGGACTCATAAGCCTGATTGCAGTTGTATATTTTTATTATTTGACACGTGATATATATATATATATATATATATATATATATATATATATATATATACATATATATCAAGCTACTATTTTTTAAATTAATAATAAGGCGGTCGTAACAGCCCTATGATATTAACCAATGTTTCCAACACTATCTGCGCTAAATAAAGGATTTTCAATAAGTCAAACAAATTTTTTTCGAATGTGTCATATTAAATTCCTTTCATTTTAATAGGAACATAATTTAAATAACATATAGTTTTAATCTTCAATGTATTACATTAGTATGTATTATATTTTTATTACTCAAATGTACGTTTCTATATAAATTCTCTAATCTCCCGTCTATTCCACATTATGTTATTGCAAGCTGTTAGAAACCCCTGCTTGAGGCCATAATTCTCGCGTCATAGCACCTCTATTTCAGATTACCTGTTCCTGACATTGCTGACGAAACAAAAATAGTGGCTGCGGCTTTCAAAAGAAAGGGGACTTCAATAGGTTTTATGCAATATTACGTGAAAAATTCTTTATCCGCTCAGCGGTTTGTGGCTATGGATATACTGCCTTTGTGTTGCTCCATGGCAAAATATAAACGCGTTTTCCGGGTAACTTTTGTTATACGCTGGCGATAAAATCTGTCGAGGGGGACTCTGTGCATCGCTTTGTTTTTTTAACTATTTTTCTTAACTTGTTCCTAATATTACCAGGTGTAATATGAAATAAGGAATTGATAAATTATTTAACCAACTGCATAGACTTTTTCCTAAATTATGGGCGCAACGCCATCTGTTTATCTTAATTAAAAGTTTCCCAAATTCAAAAGCTGCATGCACACTGCCAACAGCGCACTCGTGTTATTCGTTCTCTATACGTCTAGACAAGTTTCGGTCAACCAGTTGTCCAAGCTCGTTTGCTTTTCAACTTTTACGAGTCTCATTGCTGAAAGCGTGTTTTCAATCCGTTTCCGCTTCTAAAGTCGTTTCGGCTAATAAGCTAGAGGTCGACGTTTTCTATTAGTTCTTGCTCGGTTTTTGCGGTTGCGAGCTGGTACTTTAATGTTTGTTAAAACGTAGTTGGATAGTTACATATAGCGCTTTTAATGATATATAGGACCAAGATGGAGAGGTTATAAATTGTAGTGCAATAAATGAACCGTTTTTTTAAATATGTCTTAGAATTAAGAAATTTAATCGACCCCATTGAGAGATCGCATCGACGCTTAGCATGATTCGTAAGCTTTCGCATCATAAGATTAATTTCGAAGCATGCAGCTCAGTAAGAGGTACTCACAATATAAACAGTACCTCACAACTGGCAACAACTTTTTTCAAAAATTCAAAGCTGAATCGCTGAATCTATAAAGACAAATAATAAGGTGTTTAAATATTTATGAAAATGGTTTTCTCTATTATATTAGTCGATGATTCTATTGTAAAAAAAGTGTAAAACTTTTTCTATGTCATAAGGAAATAATAAGATAACTATAAAAACACTTTAATGCTAAAAGCCAACAAAATAAGAGTATTTTTGGGAGCTTTTGCAAGAATAACTTTTTCATCAAAATAATCTGGCAAATAAAACTTAATTTATCCATGTGAGCAAACAAATAATTGTACAAATCACCCTCTGGTTCATTTTACTACACTACATTGGGAATAACAAGATAATAAAATTGCAATGTTGTTCCCCTTCGCCTTTGTTGGCTCTACCAACTATTCACATAGAGAGCAACTTTAGCTAGCAATTCAATGGCAGGCGTTAAAACTTTTACCTATTGATATTTTTATTTGGGGTTACCATTAAATAACCGTTACTGCAAAACGTCTAATATTTTATATAAATTTTATTTTTAATTTTTTATAAATTTTCTTTCTTTCTTTCTTTAAATATAATACAGACGACTTTAACCATGTATAAGCAGTTTACCTTTACTAATGTACTTGGAATATAGAAAGATTCTCCTAGAACACGTTACAATTATGAATGTTTTCCCTGGTGTTCTTGTTTCAGCTCGTTTCCATAATTCGTTAGACTAACTTTGAGACGTGTTTTGTGGCCAAATTTGCTTTGCATCTATGGTTCATTCTTGTAAATTAGTAATACAGAGGACGTTGCTAATACTGTCTAATAGTGGATACTGGATTAGCTGAAAATGAAATGGAGTTCATGCTCAGTGGGAAATATTTTATATTTTAGAAATTATTAGTTTCCCGAAACATCATTTCTATGGTGAAGGATAATATTACTATTATTATATGAGAAACCGACTCTCACGTGCATTTCGTCTCTTTGGTGAATTGTATTTATAAAATCAGTTAATGTACAACAATTTCGTAAGGAATGTATGCACTGTAAAAATAAAATGTCGCTCCTAACTAAAATCCTTTCAATTCTAAGCAAGGCGTATACAATATCGACAGAGCTTTACTTGCAAAAAAATCATATTGACACCTATATTGCTAAAAGCAAATCATTGAGGCAAAAACACTACATACTCGTTGGCGTAGGGTGTGCCAGTCAAAAAATATTCAGGGCAAACATTTCATCCAATGGAAGTCGAAAAGAACGTTTTACATTTCACTCCCAAAGAGTTTTCATTTGACACTACGACCTACTTGGAATATTATGTCACTAGAGGGTTTTGAATTTCAATATTTGGCAGAGTGCACGTTATTTGGCAAATGTGCCTCTCCGGTTGCGAAAAAAGTAAAAAGTAGGGACGGGACACATCTTTCGGGATCACGTTGCTACCCTTCGACTAGATTAACAAGGGTTACCTATCGTATTACATAAGATCGCATAGTTTAAATTACATTGAGTTGTGAGTGTAGAGTTCAGTATCCTTATAGTGAGCCTAAATATTGTTAGCTTACGGCCTGAACAGGTCCGTTGCGACCGATTCTAAAAAAATAATTATAAGAATACACCGTATTGGCGGTATTTATAAAGTTAGTTAAATAAATAAATGCTTAGTCACATATTTTGTATTATCTCTATCAAATCCACTTGTTCATCTAGAACTCGAATTCCTAATAGTTCAACCTTACGAGTATTTATCAAACATGTCAGTGGGGCTTAGTGCCACTGCATACATACAACAATTAATATGCACTTCATTGAAGACAGTCAAAGAGTAATTCATTGAAACGATGAGTTCAATGAATACCGGATTCGCCTTTTAGTTTTTCTTATCTCTCAGTTGCTGAAGGGAGTTTAAAGCCGTACCTTCTTTTATCCTTTAGCCTTTCACCCGTCATTCATGCGCGTATGAAAAGGAACTTTCTAAAGCATTGCATAATGGTTGCAACCTTCGCTGTGGCATAATCTGGTTCAGTTGGCTTCTATCCAATTTGCAGCCACTCATTGTGGGGCTTCGACCGCGGCCTCCGTAATTGACACCAATAGCTAAACCGCAACTTATTAAGCGGAAAATGTAACCCAGATCGGAGACAACAAAAAACAAAACTTTTTCGGCGTGGCTAAAAACGTTTAGTGCATTCTTGGAAACAGATGACAGAGGGATTTTTATGACACCTTAGTTTGGTTTTATAATTTTTTTTGGTTACTAAGCTATTGATGACATATGTATATCGATAATAACTTTATTATTATTATTTTTTAAAATGTTCTCCCAAACGGTAATTAATAGAAATGCTATGCTTATCTGTTAACCACCCATCACTTGAAGTGCTTATGTAATCGAAAGCTGTGAGCTTTTCCAGTATCGGAAGGAATGAAATCCATGATTGTAATATTTTCCTACTCCTACCGTGTATCTAATGAGTTTAAACTTACGAAATAATATTTATGAACTATATTTTAAATACTTCCAGGTAAATTTCGCATTGCGGTAAACCACTATTTCTTTTATTCAACGTCGATGTCGTTAGCAATAGCTATGTATATTATTATAACAATAATGCTGACTTTTTTATTGACTTCCATTTATGAGCCAGATCGCTTTTCTTTTCAGTGAAACGCTGCGATTATAATACGATTTAGAAAGTCAGGTTGCTTATCAATCGGAACATAGCGGTTGTTTGAAGGCACCTGTTACTTGCCACAAATGTCTTTTGCTCTTATTATATGGGTGTCATTACTTTTAAAATGTTAATTGCTACTTCTGGTGAGCAAGCGCAGATAAATATGCATACAAGTCGTTTGTACGAGTACTATGTTCGGTAACTATAGCTAAATGTATTTATTTGTTTGGACTTCAATATAATTTAAGTTGCTTTCGCGGCATATCTTAATCTAAACACGCTAAATCTAAGCTAAACAAACTAAAGGCTGTCTTAGAGGTAGACTGATGACCAATATGCCTTAATTTTTCTACACGTTTTCCGCAACTTTCAGTCGTAGCAAATTGTTTTATCATGATGTTTTCCCTCATCGTTGAAGTGATGTGGACATTAGTCCCAAAACGTACATTGCTAATTTTAATGGGCACCTCACCTAGTACCTTTCATTACAAAACCTTTACTCTATAATAACGATAATGACTTAGTTAAAAAAAAATTAATATGAATTTAATTTACCTCCCCCTTTTACATACAAAGAAATAATCGATCCACTTAACCCCAACCGCCAAACCAGTATGTTTCTATTTCCGTAGTCTAAGTAAAACACGAGTCTTGCAAAAAGCAATAGCCATAACTCTCAGGGCGCATAATAAACGGCGCGTCCCCTGTCTTTCAAACTGAACTTTCAGAGGAACAAAACAGGGCCCGTGGTTTTATTGGGCGGGTGGCTCGCTTATCAGTCGCTTTTCGGCGTTCGAGCTACGCGGATGTAGAGCGGTTTTCCTTTGCAACTTTCCGTATCGTGACTTTCCGCGATTTTTGACTAAAACTCGGCTAAGTCCTGTACGTGAACAATTTTCGTGGTCAAAGTGAAATGTGTCTATACTGGATGTTTGGATGAACTTTGGTATCTGATTGGTTTTTTAGAAAACTGTGTCCTTGATATCGAGTTCTGAAGCTTATGGTTACAGCGAATCGGTAGGTACTGTATAGTTTAATTACATACTTTTATACATTCACGAACCTTTGTCTTTTTTGGGATGGACAGATACTTGGAGAAATAGTATCTCATTGATCACTCTCCGTAAAACTTATCGGGCTTGATGTGCCATTGACATAGAATTGATTAAATTGTAATTAGAGTTAAGCTCAAACACATATAAATCTTTGGCGCAGATACTTCATGTTTTGATCCTTGTATTATAATAGATAACTCTAAAGCTGTGATATATTAATAACTCTAACTACATAATTGTGATATCTTAATTATAACTTGCTTCGCTCAAATGAATAGTTTTAATTGCTCTTCATAGTTTATACCTGATAAATAGATATAGAGTTTCTGACTACGAGTACTACCTATTATAAATAATACCTTTTAACAGTGCTTGTAGAAATGTTTGATTTACTTATGCGCTGATTAATTGTAGAATTTTTATTGATCTCTTTTTAAACATGACACCCATGAACCTAGATGGTTAGAGTATATGCACATGTGATATTGATTATACATGATAATGAATTATTTATTATTATTAAAAAAATACTAGATTTAATTACAGAAATAAAGTTACCAAAAATAATCATTGCATATAATATAGTCTTTATCGTCATATAATTGGTCAATACTGTAACTTATATTCTGTTCTCCAATTTAGTGAATCATATCACTACATAGTACAAAACAAAGTCGGTTTCTCTGTCCCTATGTCCCTTTGTATGCTTAAATGGGAGGATTTTGATGTGTTTTTTAATAGATTGAGTGATTCAAGAGGAAGGTTTATTTGAATAATAACATCCATTAAATAGTGGAGTAGGCTATATATTTTATACCCGTGCGAAGCCGGAGCGGGTCACTAGTTGGAAATAAAAATATACCTGGGTACCTAATATCATAAAGGTATCCGTCGTAAGGGTAGAATTTTAGATTCAGTATACACATAATATGCGATACAATAATTACAATAAATTCTTTTATATAAAGCTCACGTGATCCGGTATACGTTAAAGTGTTTATAAATTATATCAATTTAACTTTCCTAAATAACCAGTGACGTAACTATCGGAACTAAGCGTAGTAACAGAAAAGCTGATTCCGAAAAACTCTCATTTCAGCAGATTCTGTAATTACTATTTAATCTCGTCGGGTGTCGGTTAATTTCGCGTTATTTTAAGCCGTCTTACCAACTCGGTCGTTTAGCTACGGAAGGGAAGCTCAGTTATGCATTATTTAACACGAAAGCCAAATAAATTACTTCCTTGAGAGAAGTGACACTTCAATATATATTATTTACGCAGTCGAATATCTAGCTCACTTGAAGGTCACTGTTCAGTAAGTTGACCAGCGTTGTTTAGCTTTAACAATCGAAGAATAATTACGGACTATTATTCCTAACGTTCATTCCTTAAATCACCGTCTCTACATATGCATACGCTTACGCCCTTTTCCCTATAGAGAGGTAGGCAGAGATCACTTTACCTATTACAAAAGAAGTTATTGTGAATTAATAACGGATCTAAATAGAATTATTATGCATATTCCAAATGGCACGTGTTTAATTTAGAAACTGCAAAATAAAACAACGAAATTTGAATAAATTTTCCTCATGGCCCTTGCTTATCGTATTTTTCTTAATCATGCTCAGCAACTACATGGCGCGATACAAAAGTATCTTTTTAATTTTTTGCCAATCAGCCTGAGCCACGAAAAAATTCTTTGTGTATAAAATGTGTTTTTATATCGACGAAACGGAGAGCTATTCAAATAGGCATGACTGTACGGAATACCGTTATTGATTATGCGTTTTGTTCATCTGAAATTAACGTTACGAGTAACGGTAGCTTTTTTAGCCTTTAACTGGGGTGGACAAATATGCTCTAGATTTTAATTAAGAGTTTTAGTATTGTATGTGTAGGCCTTTAATGTATGCTTAATATTAGCTAGCATAGCATTTTTATATCTGTGATTCGCAGAATTGACGATGCGCATTGTGCCATCAGTTAATAGCTGATGACAAGTAGGTATTTTATGAGTAATTCCTTTCAAAAACAAGTTGTCTAAGGGATTTGCTGCACCGATGTTTTTTTAATCCAATAAAATGACAAGGAGAAAGGTTGCTGTACTTTTATAGATACATGTTTGTTGCATAAAAGGAAAACAAACAGCGCGTTCGGATGAGGTGTTAAGCGATTCACATATCTCACTCCTAATTACTTCACCTAATGTACTGAACAACAACTTTAGACGAGAGTGGGCTTAATACAGAGTGCATTTTCTTCCCAAACCCGTGACTTGGCTGAAGACTACACGAGATTAATGACAGGGGTTGGCCCTGCCTTATCTTGGCTCCATTTGCGATGACTTCGATTGCATGTAGCTATAGAGGGATGTTGGAAAATATTTCTAAAGATATGATCTGAAGGAAATTGCTGTTGTAATGGCACTGTGATGTTCGGTGCGTTGATGAGGTTAGTCGAAATATTAAGGCTTAAATACCGAGAGTTATTGGTGAATAAATATTTATGGTTACGTAGGAAAGTTACAAATGTGTTTATAGAAATACCACTACAGAAAATCAATCGATTAACTTTATTATTAATGTTATTCGCCAAAATAGAAATACATTTCTTGAATAAACAAACCGTAATGTGATCGTCATAAATGAGCGAACATAAATCTCATATAACATTTGACTAATCGCTATTTTGTAAGAAGATATTAAGTAGAGCGCAGAACAATATTGTAATTTATCACTGTTCCATTAATTAATGGATGGTAAGAGGTTGTTTACATGGCCACCTGCAGCACTTTCATTCTTCTGCATAGTGGGTTCTTTTGTTATCCTGTAAAATAGGACACAATTTACCAGCGATGCCTGTTTTCATATTAAAGTAATTATCTATTTAGAGGCGGTTTGGCATTTGGGACTATATTTTTTAATAGATGTTTGTTATACGTCACCACATTAAGGAGAGCAACACAATGAAAACACTCGTACTTAGAAAAAAATATATCTACGCAGTGGGTAGCGACGATTTACTTTGCCCATATCTAAAAATTAAGATTTAAAATTAACGAACAACAAATAATACGAAGATGCAAGTCAACAATACTGAATTGTGCAACAAAATAATTCAGTCCTTGGATAACCAAGCTTAAAACGAACAAGCATTCTTGAAGTCTATTTAAATAGCGCTTATCAAACATCAGCGAAATTGTCAATAACCAACAGCGTAGCCAATATATTTATATTATGTTTCATTTAACTTCATACGTTACAAAGAGCTTTGCTCAATATTGGAAATACTATATTTATTAACAACCTTAAAACTCGAACGTACGAATTTTAATACCGCCTTCATTATTATTCTGTGTGCTGACACATTTAGGCACTTCCAACAATTTTCACCTTACCCTAGTCAATCCAAATTAATTGCATTTAAACATTTTTTTTCTAGCTTTCTTGTAACAAAAATTAGTCCTAATTCATGAGTTTGTTTCCCTATTTGAACAAAAATATTAAAAGAACATAGGATCTTTTATTATAAACACAGTTTATCTACATAAAATCGAAAACAATTGCGAAGGATATCTAGTAATCGTGATACAACGTATGGGTTTAATTTCCTTACGAAATCCGCAAACACGTAAAGATTCTTGTAACAAAAAATTAGGCACTTAGAACGGATGTTAATTTAGATCAATCACGATTCACCGACGGGTTACCAATAGTAATGGGTCACGTCTCAACTTTGCAACACTTTTATTGGCTCTAACAATAACACGGAGCTATTTTCACAGTGATCGGTTTCAATTTGATTACGTCACAGCTTTTGCATACAATTGCAGTGGTATTGAGCAAGACTAATGTGAAATTCTAATCTAATTTCATCCTAGGCTGTGAAGTTATGTTATAATTTAAATACAGCGATAACTTCACACTATAAGCAATTACTGCTAGGATGAGATCGCACTTTCTACTTTATATTGCTTTGGAATGGCAATTGTTTCTCGGAGTATGCTCTGTACTATATAAAACTTTACCTGAATCCTGGGAGTACATATGTTGTAATCATCTTGTTGCAAAGGGACAATATCTTGCTATTTTATTGCAAAATTTATGAATTAATTCAAAATAACGTGACCCTTCTCTAATAGTTAATTATCATATAATCCTATTTTATTATATCGCATATTCCTTGAACTGTAAGCACCTGTTTTATCAGATCTAAATTCCGAATGTGAAAATGGAATCTTTGCGATGACTCTATTGGTGATTGAAATTCCGTTTTCCGATTAATACATTCGATTTATCAAAGGCAATGAGCACCATTATGTTTTAATGTTTATTAAATGAACCGCACCTGAACTAGTTGTTCGATTACGATTCGATGTTCGAATGCAATCCATTTGTAATGGTGACAGGTTTCCTAGTAAATGACATTCGTTAATGCATAATGCAATTCGCTTTTGATGTAACTTATTCAAATAAAGATACGGGATGGAAATGGAATAATATCTTGTTGGAATTTCATCGTAAAAAATGTATTCTATGGTAGTTTCGGTTTGCAGGTTAAACTGACAATTATGCAAAAGGTTTCGGTATGATTCCCATCCATCTAATTATGAAGAAGACTTTGTTTTTCCAGGTTTCGGTACTGATAGCTAGTGTTATTTATTAATGTATGTGTGTGAATATGATATGAATATATGGCGATTTATTTCGTGTCATTAAAAACTTTAATATGTTGTAGAAAATATAGGTTTCTTGGAATCTTTTGTTTGTACTCATGTTGATTGATTACGGATGTAAATATTCTTTCTTAGTGAAGCTTACTCCAACCTAATCCTACCCCTGACACCTTTAGACAGAGCAATGTGACACCTGTTCAAATCAAAACCATTCGTCAGCAAAGCAATAAAACGCATTCACTAGGTCATAAAGATGGAAAAATAGCGCTCCGGGGAAATTGAGTTGCGTCACTGCCTTTGTTTTTGAATCTTAATTACGAAACGTATGATGCACCTCCATAAAAACTGTTTATGTGACACTGCAACATTGCTTGGAAAACTGCAATAGGAGCGAAGTTACTTTATTCCCCTCTACCTTTATAAGAACGGCTAGATTTTTGTCTGCTCGATTCCTGAATTTAGTCATTTTGAATTTCTTAAATATATATGACTAAATAATAGAAGATATGAAGGCGATGGAAGGGTGTTCTTAAGGGTATCAAGAATTCTATTAAGATGTTTGACGTAGAAACTAGAAAATCGTGAAATTATTGCTGATATTTAAATTTAGATGGGACACAATATACATATATACATATTATACTTTATACCAGTTTATGTACAATGTACATAACTGACGTCATTCGTACTACTTATCATAGCTCAAAGTATTGCAATGATAACTCAACCATTAAAGTCACAGCCTGAAAGTACACTTAGAAATGCGGATGTAAAACCTATTGAGCTAGATACGTATGAAATATCTAGGAATTTAATCTGCCACTATTATTAGGCATTTGATTCATAAACCTAGACAGGTATTAATGACAGGCACGTAGATCTGAGCTACCGTTACTTAGATATTCCTAGATGCACTGAACGTGTTGCTATTTTCTCCCATACCGTTATATTAAGGTACTGCCCTACCTGCCAAGTGATAATTGCTTTCTTTAATTATTGAAGTGGTGTTGATTCATATGAGGTTTATATGATAAGGAAAACGTGATTTAAACAGTTCCATTCAATAGATAGTTACAGTGAATCTTAGATACATACATTTATATACTTATTATCTCTATTTCATACAGACAGCTGTTTGTTATAAACTAACAACAAAATTAGTAATGTATTAGTAACAGCTCATCTTCTCATACGACTTAAAATATTGCTACATTGAAATTTTAAAATTTATTAAAGAATAAATTCTCACGAACTCTCAAAACAGCAAAGAGTATTTCCAAAACCATATTTATCCTCCTTGCTGTTTAAATCTAGTTGATATCATAAAAATCCCCCATCCAGGAACATATAGGGAAAATCGCCAGATGTCAGATATTTCTTGCTAACACTGCCGGGCCGTGTCGGATAGCTGCAGAATCAGAAATGCTGCCGTGAAATATCGGCGGCGGGATGCACGATTGCTTTATCGAGCCGATATGCACAGATATTGCTCAGGGGTGTCAAATAAAACTACCATGTGCATTCCTGTGCAAGCTAGTATAGTATTAAAGTTTGTGTAATTACATAATTGTGTTATTCTCTTGTTATTTAATGACAGGTTATTGTTATACCCTGGGGGCAAGTGGTTCTTTGTAAGCCTTGTAGGTCAAAGGTCACTTTTAATAACATAATGTTTTTGTAGAAAAAAACCTTGGACTACAATTTAAAGGACATATAATATACTGCCATGTATGTAACCTTTATTCTATTAGTGTTAGAGCTATATAAAATATTCACGATGAAAGACTAGACATCATTGATCTCACATTATCACAAGTCTATATAACTTGTCATCGATTAGCATAACTTGTAAATATCCTATTTGTTTATCACAAATGCAACAGTGAAACTTAATTATATGCACTTTGAAATTCTAAGTGAAACCATGACGGCTGCACAAATAATAACTTAACCAAGTTTAAGTGAGCTTTCCAGCCTTCTAAAATTGAAGGTTCTATTCACCACAGGTATGTAAACGACTAGTTTAAGTAGAGCAAGGTATATTGATTACACACCAGTCAAAACTAAGACACGCAACTTTTCACGAGTTTATAAAATTCCTGTCTCATAAAGATATGTTAAGGTGGTTTGGACACATGGAGCGGATAGATGGAAGGAGAGTTACAAAAGGAGTCTATAAAGCCAAAGTGGAAAGTAGAGTTGAACGGAGTAGGTCACGAAGAACTTATACAGATCCAATTGGAGTCATTCTTTTCAAGGTGGATGTATGTAGTGTGAAGAACAGAAGATTAATGGAGTGAGTGAAGTAAGAGAGATTTGTCAGGATCGTTCCAGGTGGCGATCGATAGTCTCTGCTTATCCCGTTGGGGACGTAGAGGCGTAAATATATGTATATTATGTGTCAAGTGCAAGTATGTTGTGTCAATAATGCTTACAAGCTAAAACTTAAAGCTAGTACACTATGACACACTTAGTTTAAATACCGATTCAACATCGTCTATTATTAAATATGGCAACTGTAAATACCTATTGTTACAGTCTATAAAAGTCACAGATCATATAACTTATTGCCAGTTAGTTATAAATGGTAAATAATATGTCATAAACCTAAGCTGTACTTTAATTATTAATTTTAATGATTCTATTTAGAATAATATAAATAATCTTCATAAAATACAGTCACTGAATTATTCATGTTTGGAAAATATTTACGATGTACTTGTCAGAATAAAATGGTAATATTATGGAAATAATTAAATTGCATTGAACCTATTTTATTGCTGTCATAAATGTGATTGAAGTATTTTGACCACAGCGTTTTATTTTAATTACTGTTTCTGGCAATGATATTACAGATAATAAATTTTAATTTATTAATTTATATAGGGTAATATTACAACCAATTGACTTATTCATTGAATATTACTTTGCTAAAGTTTATTTCTCAACTTTTAGGCTACCCGACCCTGATAAGGTTAGAACTGTGAACATTACGCATTTTATAAATATAAATAATTATAAAAATAAATATATAGGAAATAATATGTATTTGGCTATCCAGCAGGGAATCGGTAAATATTTTTTGCTTCCAGGCGCTCAATCGCGAGATATATAAGTGAGTAAGAAAGAGAGATATGAGTAGGTCAATGTAAATATATAATTTTTTTTACTTATGAATTTTTGTTTTAATTTGTTTTAGTTAAAGTTCTATATGTATTTTATAATATATTCTTCATTGGACATTAAATTTGTATTATTAATACATCGCAAATCAAAGCAGTTATTAGGCTCTATCGAATTATTTAAGCACTTACGTGCCTTTAGGCTTTAGGCCACTAGTGCTATAAAATTATCATTTTACAATCTTAAACCTATTTTCGTTGAGATCATTACACAATCTTCAATATACATAACAGGTAGTTATTATATAAAATTTAGCGTATCTTCATGTACGACTTGTCATTTATCAATTATACTCAAGTAGCTCTTGACACTATGTCCGCCTTAAACAACTCAACGTTCTTCAATCTATTAGCCACGTAATCTATTACGTATTCAATTTTACGGTTGGTTGACAGAAAGTCAGTGACACCTCCATATCAATTGAAAGAGATTAACGACAGCGAAAGCATTGTACATCGAGTGAACCAACAAAAGACTTGTCAAATTCAAAAGTGGCAAGTTGAGGTCACGATACTTCGACATTCCGCCCACGCTACTTTCACTTCGGATCATGTAGTTTATGCAACGTTATCTAACGAACACAGTGGGATGGTGAAGTGGAAACAAGTAATGTAAATATGAAACCAAAATAAATATAAGGCCCTTCAGATACCGGGAAGTTTAATATGAATGATGTGTGAGAATGACAATAGGTAATCATTACGTAACAAATGCTTTGGCTTCGTGTATGAGATTATCCATAGCAACGCGTCGTGGCTTAAATATCTTCAGAGTACACATTATATTTAAAAGCCTATCTATTATTTTTAACAGGTTCTGTAATATCGTAGATAAGAATTTGAAGGATATGTGACACCCGATAATCTTTAATCTTTATCGCTACCAAAAGGATAGCTGTTATAAAGGCTGTTATAGAGTGCAATCCAGAACCTAAATACCATTAATCTTAAAGATGACAACTGTTTCGGCAAAAGAAGAATGTTGAGCTAAAGATTAGAATCCTGCATTTGTTAGGAATTATTACAACCAATAAAGTAACTCAGCACTTTCCATTTTCATTTTGTTTAGCTTATTATAATGTCATTCGTGCGTAAAAGATTTTCAAAAGTATACAAAAACGACATTATTACATGTACTATATATTATATACCCATGCTAAGTATTTACAACGTAATCCTTTGAATTAAGGCAGCACGCCAAGCGCTTTGAATGGCTCCAATTTAATAGGTTTGTCCGCCATTGATTCCGTGTAAATAGATGCAAAAGCTCGCACACAACGAATAGGGGACAGAGGCAAATTCGGCACCGAGAGTGGATGTTAATGGAATTTCCGCATCAGATGGTTGTGTTCGGAATCTAATACAAAACAACGTGAAACCGCTGACCACGGGCGCAGCTCGATAACATCCGTTCAAGCGTTCATACAATTATCTGTCCGACATATTATTCACATGTTCTTTAGTGGTCATGCCTGAGCATTATTCACGGGTATTCTTGCTCGGAATTGCTTTGATATTTACGATGGCGTTCTGATCTTATGTAATTCAGTGTGTTTCTAGAATCTGAATTGAAGCTTTGTCTTATATTCTATTTGTATCTTTAAATCAATGGAGAAGATTTGAAATGAAATTGAAATAGATAAATATAAGCAAAGACCTGTCCATAAACAGTAAAAAATTATATTCACGCTAGTAAATTCCATGGTATGTTAAAATATGCTAAAAGAAAATCTCTATTTCTAAATTATTACTAAAATTGAACCTATTGATTCTACAAAACTTTCTTAATACAATGGACCTAATATGAAATCAAAGCGAAGATAAATTGTAAAATGAACCAGCGTTATTCACAATTTCCATTATTACCTTTTGTCATTGTAAGAGGTATTTGAATAACTGCGGATATGGTCCCAAGCGCTTATAGGCGTAATTACTTATCCCAACAATTTAAAAGGGTTAGTATCATACGAAACATTAATGTCATCATAAAGGAGTATCTAAGTTTGTTTTTAATAAATATGTACATGTATTTTCACGTGATTCTGTTCCTTTTAGAGTTAACGGATGCTTTGTTGAGTTATCTCTATTATTTTTAATTTCATCATCAAAACATGTATACGTTTAACTAACTATACTTAATATTTGCTACTCGGATTTTTGCAGTTTTTGTTGTCAAGAAATAGTGTTTCTTTCACAGATCAATTTAGGTATTGAAACTTCTTAAATGTCTTAATACACAAGTAAGTATGATTATAAGATTGAAGAAAATTGGCCCTAATTAAGCTATTGATCGATTTGAATGCTTAAAATGATTTTTTATTTTCTAGTGAAAGCTAAAATTGAGTTTCTTTCGTGAGATTGGCCGTTGTTTCTGCTAATTGATGACAAGCGTGTTTGAACTTTTTGTATTCATATATTCGAAAGTAAAAGTATATGAGTGATTTGTTTCATGGTAGTTTTAGGTGTAATGCTTGACCAATCGGTCAAAAGTAAATTACCTACATTTACGTAACCTGTGAGTTTGATATTTAATAGTTTCATAAAATTATTACTTTTATAATGTTTATCTATACAGGTTTGTCTAGCAAAAATAATGAGTTTATAGGAACAATAAATACAAACATTTCATAAAGCTCTTATGTAGCATAGAATAATCCACCTGTTACCAAAGGTACTCTTATTTTGACAATTAGGTAATCAAATAATAATATACCTCATATTTATAATATGACTTTTTTATGTTCACTCTACATGTTTATTTACTAACAATCTTCAATAATTAAATAACAATAAATCAAATTATAAGTAAGAACCCACAAACTGATTCTTTTTTAATAAAAATCATCATTGGCAGGGTAGTCACACTGTAGCTACATATGTACTCGTAATATAAAAAAAAGAATTATATTTTTCTAAAAGAAGACGTGCCTAACGTGGATTATCTTGCTACTTGATTAAACCCGAACACATTCATACACAAGGCAAACAATGCGCTTGTTAATATAGAATTGCATTACCAATAGTCATTCTCGTAGGGTGCTCGAATACTTACTGTTCCTCGCAGTTTCCTAGATTCTAACGCGAACTTCTGATTGAATGCTAGAACGTGCATTGTTTGTGGATATCAGTCGTACTTGGAGATCAGGCAAATAACATCGCAATTTCTGTGGCGCAAATTTTGATATACATGTGTTGTGTTGTGTGGGACTGGAAAAGCTTATTGTATATATGCCATATCCTAATAATCGATTGAAATCTGTTTACTAATGTCAGTGTTTGTATTTTCATTTGCACAATTACCTAAAACTTCCATATACGTTTTGGAAATAAATGTCTAAATAATTATGGTCATTCAAAGAGAGTATAAAATTTGTGCTCAATATTACAACCGTGGTACTCGTAGACTTATGCTTTAATTTGACTGACAGAGTGAGACAATTTTCTGGATTTTAGCTTTTATGGGCTTAAATTCAGATAATGCCCTCAAACTTTAAAGGAGCAACTAGGGCGGCTGTTTTCAGCAAGTACCTGAACTGAAGGCAAACAACATAAAAGTAAATTGGAGTGTGAAGTTAACGCACTCATAAAACGTAACATCAGACCTCTACCAGATTAACTTTATCACGTGTAGTTAGTATAATTTGGATGCCCTACGCCTTAGAGATAGATTAAAATGTAGAAGGACTGACAATACAAAAAATTGTGGCTGCCGTGATATTTTTTAGCAACCATTTAGTGAATGGTACTGAAAAAAAATTCATTATGTAAAAATATTTTATGCCCATATTTAATGAAACATTAATTAAATTAATTATATTAATTTACGAAAAAGTTATACAATAATATGTAAGATATAAATTAAAAAATCGTAAACCAAATTTGACTTCAAACCATAATTTTTGTACCTTTATATTTCTTCGTTTCTTTAGACGCTCATACATCATCTTGATTGCAAAATCTCCACAACGTAGCGGGACAAATGTAGTCTCGTTAGAACTTAAAGTTGGCTTGTTCGTGTGGTGAAACTTGTAGCGTAGCTGCATAGTTGGAATGTTCCAGACACCCTAATCCCTTGTCATTAAAGTCGCCTTTATTAGAGTACAAGTCTTGGCTGAAAATTAACGTTCTTACCGACGTAATGAAGAGCAAACGGCATGATATACGCCGTTCCATTCGGAGTTTTGGGAATAGCACAATGAAGTGTAAGCTTTATTAGCTGGAGTTGATACTGTTCGCTATGGTAATGAGTTGCTTCCTTGAAATGTTATAATGAAAACTTCTAGCTGGAATGGGAAAACTGAAATTTCATTTACTTCTTTGAAATAAACTATTCTATAACTACAGTAAGTGGCAATTACTGATAAAGTTACATTATCAATATTCTTTTAAAAACATTTCACTCTTAAAACTGCCTTCTAAATATACTACATTAGGATGCTTTTCAAACCTGAAACGAATTATAGCACTTAAAAACCTTCCCTCGACAAATAGACCATTTATTTAAAATATCCTTTACCTACACACGGAGTTCTAGGCTCTGCCTAAAAATAACATATAGGGTCGGCTGCTAAAAAACTTTGTTAATTAACAAGGGGGGTTTGATTCAAACGGTTTTGTGAATGAGGCGCGTGATCTTCAAACTCCGGTTCCCTTTATAACTGGATTAACTCCTGAGGGCAAAAGGGGTGTGAAAAAGGATTAGGGCGTGTTTGAATATGCCATTTTGACTTGTTTCCGTCCGGACTAATGACACCTTGAGTTGTTTCAAAGCTTCGGTCGCACTCGATGTCTTTTTGATACTTCTTTGGATAAAGTTTGCCTACGTCTTTAAGTGGAATCAAAGTATTGGATACTGTGGTTAAATTTCTTTATTTTTCTATTCACGAAATTACATCTGTTTTATTTTTAAAGGTTTGTATAACATTTTTTTCAATAGATTATAATGAGTGCCAGTAAAACTTAAGCAACTTGAGCACTATTCCCTTTTTTACAACTTACGCATAGTGAAATAGGGTTTTGCATATGTGCATTGAGACATTTGCTCTCCTGACCAAATATTCTGTTTTTTTATATAAATATTATCATTTTAATTATGACTTCGTTACATAGAACACAAAAAACTCCAAATCCCAGCGGCAGTGTGTAGTTCACCGTCAAAAATAGTACACCAAAAGTTACCCGAAAAGCTGACTTGTATTGAGTCGATCCATCTTTTTTCCAACAAACTTTGAGTTTCACAATTCTTCCTCCGGACAATGACGGAGTGTCGAGCAGTCAAGTGCTGTTTCGGCTTAAAACAAAAACGCCCCGTCGACTCAACGAGTAAGTCAACAGATTTTTTTAAAACAACCTCCCTTCGCCAGGTTTCTTTTAGTATTTCGTGTACCCCATTGTTTTGTTGATTGATGACACGATCCCGTTATTAAATTCTCACCCTACCGGTGCTCAGTCAGTTGGGTAAAGTTGTTAGTTTTGCTTTTGTTTCCGAGCTGGGATTAGCTGGAATAAGATTTGTTTACTACTCGTATTTACGCTGGATTTGGTTTTAGGTTAACGACTTTCTATGTAGATGTAAACATTTTCATTAACTGTTTTTCTATATATAACATACTGATGAACACTTGGTTTTAGTCTTGCTATAAACTTTTTAGGCCCTTTTACAATAAAATTAGAGTCATCTATCTCTGCAATCGTTAATAGGTTCCCAGTCCGTTAAAATTAAACAAGTTATAATTATTTTATTTACTATGTGAGACCGGGTCGTATCACGATAAATTAATAAAGGTATTAATAAACTCAGTTGGATAGGCCGTGGTCGGGCGAAGACTCACATAGTAAAAAAATGAGTATAAATCGCGAGTGTTGAAAAATATATATTATAATTATATATATAAAACCCTCATCATAAAAATTCACTTATTGAGTTGACAGTAACTTTATTTTTATTATAAGAGACTTTAGCATAAGCCTAACACTCAATAACTATTACACTATCAATTATTTAAACCATAGAGAACGTCGAGAGTTTGTTTGAGGCCAAAGAGGCCAATTCCTCAGCGATTATGTCCAGTCTCTGGTCGCCAGAGATTACGGCTGCACATAACTCACAGCTGTAAGCTGCTAAGATGAAAGTTATCCGCCTTGGAGTGGCTGCTATCATAACCCCAATTCATCAAACGGACGCCGTTTGTGAGCCACTCGATCCAATGATTTATACTTTTGAGTGACTTTTAAATTTGGTGAAATCATAGAAGGGTTATTGTTTTTTTTCTAAGTTATTTATGTATATATTTGGCGATGTACTTTTTTATTCATTTTGAAGACGCCTCTTCAAAAGAATATAGAGGTGCTGACTCACATTTTGATTATACGTTAATTATTTATAATAAAATATACATATATCATAAAAAGACTTGATTAATAAACCAGGCACTCACAGATTTTTTAACTGATATCTGTAGCTCAGCTTCAAATAATTCTTATAAACGTAATTCTTGTAAACCACAGTCTTCGTTTAAACAATATCCCTTCTTTTCATTTACCTTGAACACAACATGTTTGAGACATACATTCTAGAGCTCCAATCAAACATAATCCCCCAACCGTCAGAAACAAAATGCAAATCCTGAGGCACTAATTCCATGAGGCGGGAATTACCAATCTGCAGTTTAAACAGTGGCCAGACGATGTTACACATGTTGCAGGGAGGCAGGTGCTATCCCGAATGTAGGATGAAGTGCCCTCGACTGTAGCTCGCTTGATTTTAATCAAAAGTTGGATTCGTACTGTCTATTTATGTAATACGTGTAAACTGAATCTATTTGAATGTAAATATATGCTCGTGTGATTGTTTTTACGAATTGTGAAACACATCACGGATTATGTCAGTCAGGACCTTTACGCGCTGATATAAGGAACATTACTTATCAAGTTGGACACTATCTGAGGAAATGTTAGATCTTAAGGATCATAATCGGTAGCCATCGTACAGTGTATGATATGAATATAAATCCATTTAAAACAAATACACAATGACAAAAAATGTATTAAGAAGTGAGATAATATATATGTATTAACTTTTTTATACATCTAAACTTTTAATACAAACAATTATAACGTCCTCTTACCTACTTAATTCCAATAAAATGTTCTCCCATAATTGCTTTCATCTCATTGCTCAATCGAGGTAATTGAAGGAATCGTTCCCGGTGATAAGACGTTAGTGGGGCACATTCCTCAGGGACCCTTTAATCACATTACGCCTCTTATCACCTAGGGTGTTCAATGGGTCGTGACGCCTTGACATAAGTTCCGAGAACTTTTGCCGTACAATTGACTCCGGATTCCGGATGGCCTATCGATGATTGCTTTTGCACGAATATGTTCCAACGCTCAAAATAACCTTCGTATTCTTAGACATTTTTGCAGATTTAGTTATGTTTGGCTATTTATGCAACGGATCGGACGAACGGATACGAACGGATATGTGATGAGATAAGATTAAAATTTGGCTATTAAGTCTACATTTTTTGCATTCATTTGATTAGTAGAACATTCTTTGAATGTCTATCATGAAAAGAGTGAGCTAGTTACAGTAAAAGATAGCACGGGAGAACATTCTTCAACATTTTCCCAAAAGCTAAGTTCATAATGGACACAACATTAGCTTTGGTTACTCAAGGGATGAAAGCTTTGTGGTTTTTCCTAAAGAGTGTACTTAGTTACTTTGTTAATACTTTTCCAAGGCTTACAGAAAGACTCCTGTTGGTTTTACCAAAAATTTCAAAAGAATTTATTAACCTACAGGAACACAAAAAAATTGGTTCTCGTAGCGTAACCTCTGGTCATGCTATGACTCTCTACTACAATACATATAATACCGAATAGTAAAACACATTTATAACGTTTAGTGCCTAGAAATATGATTAATTATTAAGCTTACTCGTAAAAGAAAACCCTTAAATATAATTTATTAAATAAACTATTGGTAAATAAGGCATAGTAATACAAAAATGGTAGATAACAGTAATTATCAGCATAGGCAGTAATACAGTGAGAAAGAAAGAAAAAACTTTATTCACTTCATTAACAAAAACACAAACATGGAAAAAATAAATGTAAAGAAAATCGTTGATGTAGTACCATAATATAAGTACCCACAGCCCAAAAATAATCCACATTCCATTCAATAAACATCCTTTATCAACCAACAATAACGACTATTAATCAACTCACCAAGTCGGTTCCGATATGTTGATATAACCAATTTCGGAGTACATGCAAAGACGGCCTTGAGTGAAAGTCGTTGCACAAAAATGCCGCGTCTCAACTTTCCACATGACGGATATACGGAACCGGCTACCGGACCCTACACATGTGCAATTTAAATTTCATCGCCTTCACGCGAAAGTGAACTTTGTTCCGGCCCAATAGAGAGGTTTTAGAAAATGCAATGAACCTTGCTCTTAACGCAGATTAGCGTTGGACCGCTTTCACCGGATGTTTTGTTTTAATTGAAAGGTTTGTCGTTATCGACTGTTGCGTAAGTGCGTCGTGGAATGGTTTTTGACACGTGATTCTTGGTGCGTTCTTCTTATAAAAAAATGACACAACTTAATCACGACAATTTCAAGGTGATTGATGAGGCAAATACGAGTATTACGAAAGAGTAAAAACATGTTTGATACATTATTCCTAATAAAATAAGTGCGTTCTCTAGAATTAACTTAATTTCTGGGATAATAATGCTAAGTAGCTATCTTTTTTTTCTACTAACGGACTTAGAACTTATAGACTCATTGGTATCTCTTTGACAATAGGCTAACATCTGGTCACTAACATAATACACAAACACCAAACCAATGTTAAAGATAAATTGAAGAGACAATAAGTCAACGTGGTTCAGCCCACTCTTAAAGGAAGTTAAGGGCGTGCATTGGCTCTACGTAAAAGGGCGTACATGTATAGTATTTAGAAGTGAAACACGAGAGGCCAAGGAAAGTCAGCGTGGCAATCTTCGTAGGGGAGCAATTATATGTGCTCGTGTTCGTCCTTTCTCGGCGACTTTCATGCGCCGCAGTATTTATTATCCACTCGCCCGATACTTAACCGCGAGAAAGTAAGAGCACTTTGCTACTATTAAAAGATATTTTTATTCCTATGGAATATTTTGCTCTTCGGATGTGAAATGTTTTGTGACGTCATGCGTGGAATGTGTTTTGTTCTGTGTTTTAAAAGTTCTCTTTGTGCATTTTTTTATGATAAGGATAGTTGAGTTACTCTGGCATTAGCTGTCAGGCTGAATACTAATTATCATAGGTAAAAAGAGGGTTTTATGTGACCAAAGAGCACCACAATGACATTAAACCTTTAACAATCTCGAAACGGTTTGAGGTCGTGATAGTGTGTTGCATCGTTAGAATTAATTGGACTACGTTTTTAATAATTTTTGTTAATTGTATTTTAATTGATTAGTTCTTGAAGCACTACTATTATTAAATATTATTATAATTCAGTTTCAATTCCTGGATAAATTACGATCCTTTGGAACGTTATTCACGTATTATGTACATCTGTTTCAACCTCCTAATATCAATATTATCAATGAACAGTAGAGGAATGTCACAACTTAGCAGGCCTTAGTTGCTAACAGCACCTAAGCGCGGAGCTACCGCAAGAACTAAAATGGTGGTTAACCACATTTGCATACAAATTGTGTTTCTGTTGCTACATTTATATTGCTTGGCCATTGTCAACTACAACTTAAGGGCTTCTGCGAACCTAACATTCAAATTAACAAGCTCTGAATTGCTCAAGAATATTTACTATAGTGTACTGTATTAGGGTGTAGTTTGTGTGTTATAGGTAAAAGTAAAGAAATGAGAACGTAAGTTACACACCTGTTAGAACCTAAGACTGAAGTGAAGACTGGAACTTAAGATTAGAATAAATTCAGCTATCTTCTATGGACTACAGGTTATGTTAAACGAAAAGTCGTGTCCCGTGCTAGTCTGGGACGTTTAAAGAATGCTATTTAGCTACCGCTCTTTTCGGCATGTCGTAGGAGGTGACTAAGGGACTAGAGGTGAATAGAATTTATTGGGGGATGGATTAGCAACCTGTCACTAATGTTATATATGAAATCGCAACTCCAATATTTATGCTGCATAGCGACTTAGGTGATTTTTATATCTCCAAGGTTCTGTCCACCCCAAAAGGGATAAAAGGACGTGAATGTATGTGTATGTTTGTATAAGACATTTTTGTCCAATGCTGTCCCTAAATATGTGTGTTTAATGATAAGGTCTTTGTATTAATGAGAATAATAAAGGTTTAACATTGTGCAGAATATTATATAAAAAATACGATACAAAACGATTCAATGCTATTATTATAAATTGTGTTTCGTGCTGCGCTTGTAAGTCTCGCGAGTTAAAGTTCAAGTTCTTTGCATGTTCAACCATCAATCATTCATTCTGTCGTCGACCAAATCACACGAAGTTACACAACACCGATGTGGCCTTGATATTTTTATCATTTTCTCGCTTACTTGTTCGTGGACAATAAATTGGGTTCGTGTACCCAATGTCAGAAAGCTCCCTTTGATTAATGAGTGGCTGACGACTGGGATTTGATTACTTCAGAAACGATGTTGATAAATATGTTCACGAATATTTGAAATATTATATTGGAAGGTGTTATTAAGTAATATTGCTTTAAAACATCCATTTTTCTTATATTATAGACATTTATTAATTTAAACTTCAAGTTTGGCTCGGCTGTAGAGGCTAAGTAGTCAGATACTGAAAGTACGTGATCGGCTTCGCATTAATTAATGTCAACTGTACTCAATAAATTACGAGGAAATATGAGAAAATTCTATCACTCTCGTCTAGAGGTAACAAACTGTTACTGTGCAAAACGGAAATAACTTTTGTTTACAAACTACTAATGTTCATTGGTAGTCCAAACTAGTAGGAATTCGAATGAAGCTAATTTTGGTCCCCACTCAGAGTAGGCCTCTACTACTTGCGGTAATGCGTCCTTTAACTTTTATGGGCCAAAGTTGGGTAATAGCCCGTCCCCAAATCTACTTGGGGACTAATGTGAGAGAGAATTTTATCAGCACTTTTGTTTAAATTCGCACCGATTTCGCTAGAGTTTCACTGAGTTATTTTGCCAGTTCCACCGAAAATGTTTTCCTCCGACGTTCAGAATGAAACGCGCTCCTCCGCTTTTAACTTCGCGACTAATGAGTTTCTGTTTTCCTCTTTTCAGGTAAGCCAATGAAAAACGCTGAGGGCACTTTCATGTTCTCGCGCTCTCGAATCGGCAATGATCAAATTAATTTTCATATCAGGTGAGGCATTTATCAAAATGGCACTTGGTAACCTAATAAATCTTGGGTCCCTTCTCACTCCATCGGATAATAGGGTTGGGTCGTAGGCTACTGCCGACAATTATACGAGATGTATTCAAAAGTCACGGGAGACAAAGCGGCGGGAGAAATTCAGAGATATTTAGTTATCTCAGGTAGGAGCCACAGTAAATACTCATCCGCCTACCTCTTTGCGTCTCGAAAACCGCCTCGAGTCGCGCGGGAGCCTACATTATCGTGAATATACTCGTGATAACACAATTCGCTTTTGAGAGGCTCCCAGTACAAGGCACCTTCACATAAACTTATCCAATTACTTGGAATTTATATTCTCAGTGTCACCGTGTCACGGCGACAATGCGAGCAAATTACTTTTTCACATTCGCTTGTAGATACGTAGATTTTTGTGTCTTGATGGAATAAAAACGGTGGTATTGAAATCAAATATACGACTTACAATCGTATCGTATACAATTGTTACTTAATGACTATTTTCCTATTTCCTTGGTTACGGACCAGAGGTAAATATGATATTATGAATGATTATATTTAAATAGTGCTAAATATAAAGTGTATTATATGTATCTTCACTATTGAGACTACAAGGGTCGAAAATATATTTCTTGGAGTGACAACTAAACCTTACACTAAAACCAACCCAAACATCGACCTAGAAACCAAATGTGACCAGTAGCCGACCTAGATGACATTGTCTCGTAATCCACTTACTGAATCTCCTCGATCCATGTTAATCCGCGTTCAGCGTCGCCTAACCCCGGCCTAATCTATACCAAAGTTCCGCAGAGTTACGTACGTCATAAGATCTGCCGAATCCGTAGCGTTAAGATAACGTCCCTATCACGCTGATAAGCAGTTCCTTCCATTTCCTCAGACTACGCACTCTTGTTTTACTTTCGCCTTATCTCTGCTTGAATTGACTGGCCCTTAGAGGCCCTTCCGACACTCAACTTTTCCGATATCTCTTTTAAATTGAAGGTGTTTTTCTTCCCTTGGTACCAAAAGCTGTTAAAGCAATTGAATGTTTTAAATTGCACTTTTGAATGTTTTCGTTGGGATGAAATTTCGTTTGTACCCACGTATTACCAGGATCTTTTCCATTGGAAATTGTTAGCAATGTGATATTTGATGTGAGCGATAAAACATCGAGCAACATCACTTTAGCATTTTTGTTACACTATTACGTTACTTACTGGCCGTATAGATCAATAAAGAAACTAATAAGAGTTAAAATAATAGTAAAGTTTTTAATAAGCTAGAAGAATGAATATAATATGTAAAGTAAATATTAAGTATAAGAATGACTACAATGTTTTAAAATATCTTAATATGTAATGTTTCATAAGATATTTATTAATCTATACTCGTACAAGCACTTAAAGCGTTGATCCTTTGATTACATAAATTAATCTCAAAATATAATTTTGTGAAACTTGAACGTCTATTAAAATCATTAATTTTGATTTAGATAAATGTTCAATTATGCATATCCGTTGATGTTAGCCGGTGTCAAATTATTCGCTTACCATAAACAAACAAGTCTTAAGAAAGTGGTTAATGGAATTATTAAAATTAATGCATTTTCCCTGAAACGCGAAGAGCTGAGATTAATTTAAGATTTCTTGTTGTCGAACAACCTTTGGGCCGGCGGACAAAGCCATAATTCAACGAGAACAATAACCGCCCGCCTATATTGGTGTGTTTCCAATTAACTTCGCGGAATTGAGTCCGCTAAGGTGTTATCTGCTAGAGAACATCGAATTAAGGCTCTAACTTTGTACGTCGAGGTATTTTATTTAATTGGTTGGACGCTCGTGTTATTGTCTGTAAGTATTTTACAGACGATAAATAATAAATAACGTGACACATTTGCGGATATAAAAAGAATTAAAAATAGCATTAGTTTATTAATGAGTCTTAGGTACCTACCTCATAATCAATTATTAGTTTTTTTAATATATATACATAATTTATTATAATTTATACACCACCCACCTTACTTTGAATTTAATAATACATCATCAGAAAAAGTAAGAAGCGTTTCATCTTATCACAGTGGAATTTTATTACGAGTCCCTGGCATATGAATAAGAGGATATTATATTGAAATCAGAGGCAACACCCCATGAAATACCTTTGGGGTAATAATTCCTTGCATTCATCGCTCGGAATCCGTCCGTGAAAGGACTTGATCCAATATCCTGTGTGTTATATGACTTGAACGTGTAAGTAGGTACTAGGGTTTATGTAACAGGCACGCCTTTAAATAATATATCAAATGTATACAAAAATAAATATTAACGTACTTTTGTCTTTATGGGGTATTCAGTGGCTCAAAAGTCTTACTTTGTGTGTGCGATGTGTACTTATAGTGAATTAAATAATAGAGTGTTGAAATGTACTTGTATGTAGCATAAATCTTGGATATTTATATCTGTGATATTCTTCTGTACAGCAATGCCATTGGCGACAAGCTATAATCTTCTGCTTTGCCTTTGTGAAGGAGTTTTATCAACCATATGTTCATGTTGGACTAAATACACAAACAGCATAAATTTTGTGTCAATATGCTCACTAGTTACCATAGGAAGTATTTGAGAATAAAGGGCCAATTTGCAATAGTCCACGTTTCAGACTAATTTCAATTCGTATGTCAATACGTGAGTTCTGATATTAATATCACCCTTGCTCTTTGTTTACATACAGAGTTCGCTTGTAAATTGAATTCGTGACATACCAAGGCTACGCAGAAGTGGATCCAATGGATTTATTGTATTTGATATATTCACACTGGATTCTGTGAATGGCACTTGTGACATTTATTCCCAAGGTCGCTTTTTCAATGGCGGAAGAGTTGGACCGTACATTATTTTAAATTACAACGAAACTGTTGTAAATAACACATTAAAGTTTTTCATTGTTTTGTTTTTAAATACAACAAAAGTACTAAGGTCTTTACTTAGGTATTCAGCCACAACAGACCCACATTTCACGGTACATTTTTAACGAGCACTTAATCTTAGGTATTTAGCCTTTACAAACACGTATTTCAAGGCCATCCATTTAAAAACAGCACCTAAAATCTATATAGATAAATCGCTATGTTACTTCACACTTTTCCGGCATCAGTAACAAAGAAAAGATGATTCACACCTAAGACTCTATAGACTAAAACCCATTCTTTCCGAACTAGTGATAACGTTTATAAAATTGAGCGTAACAGGCGCTATAAAAGTAAATTGAAGATTTTCTCCTACATCGGAAAACATTACGGCGGGGTGCATGACCCTTTCTTTCAAGGATAGTGACGAGCTTTGAAGATGTTTGACGCACTCTGCCACTTTTTAAATGCGCATAAATTTCCTTCGACTAAATAAGCGATTTACTGGAAGGGTGAAATTAGAAAGACGAATAGTTACCGTGTGTATGTAGCGAACGGAAGGTGGTGTTTAAGTGTTGCGAAAATAGTAATTATAAAAAAGGGGTATTATCGATATAGTAGTTAAAATAAAAGAAAAATAAAACAGTGACAGTTAAGGTGTCTATGAGATTCCAGCTTATCTTATCTTGTGTTCGCTATAAAAGAGAAAGAAATATGAATTATGTTTAAACTGCAACTTAAGTCACATGTCTTGTATATAATATGTTGTTATAAATAAAATTCCTACTTATGTCCTTCAATATTACTACGTAAATGTTGTTTGTTATGAATAAGTCCAAACTTTGTTATTGCCCATCTCTAGTCCCCTATTTATTTATGGGAAAATTTTATTTGAACTGAGATTGTGTTCGCTTCTTTCAGATACTGCTTATTCAATACCCTCCGGCAATATTTAATATGGGGATGACAAATCGCTAGTTCCGGGAGTTGGGTACGGTCTATAATATTATCTTCAGGTGATCTTAATTCAAAGGTTAAGAAAAGGCTCATATGTATCAATAACTAATTGACTAAGTTTGTCAAAGAGGTACAAATTGATGTAAAACATATTAAAAATAATTGTGTACTATTTTTCGTGAAATGGATGTTACTCCTTTTCGTTTGATTCCGGTATGTAGTGCGAGGCGATATCCTAACAACCTGTCATCAATATCCTATTAATGCTATGACCAACCTGACCTGAAAAAAAGTGTCCAATGATATAAAGTGTTATTTCTCCTCGATTTTGTCCACGCTAAAAAGGACTGCGGGACACGAATGTATATTTACATAAAGAAAACAAACATATCAGTTCCTCTACGTACACAATAAACAAACTTACAGTTAGGGTTCCGCATAGGAGGGTGACCGATGTTACCCAATAAAAGCACAATAGGCTAAACAATAAAGCGAAGAGGCTTTTTGTCATAGTCACTCGGATCGCTCAATGCATTTCTTCTCAAGTGGCTTGACTCGGTATTGCGAACAGAGTGATCGAGTTTCCCTATTCAAATCGAATTACATCACTTTGCATTGTTCGCGTATTTTGTCCTGTAGTTATTCATGCTGGATTTGTCAAGTTTTTTGGAAAAAGACTGTAACCAAGTTTTATCTGGCGTGTATTCGATTTTGACGGTATACGCAGTGACGCTCTATTTTGCGAATTCAGTTTTTCGCAATATGCCTTAATTTGCGACGGAGTTGAAACCTATTAGGCAGCTTTGAAACATTAATTTAGATGAACTTAATGTCATCAGGTGTACTTAAAATGCTGTGGAGTTGGTTTTGCTGAAAGTCGTAACCTAAATTAAAATATGTTGACCGGTAAAACATAACGTAAAGAAGAAATGTATACGTTTACTCTTTGATCCCGGTATACCATTTTCACTTTCCTACATTTATGGTTTTAATAATTATCGTTTGCCTATTATAATTCGATTACAAATTAACTAATCAAGTAAATCGATTGAATTAATTATTGCCAATTTTATTTTCATGTTTTTATGGTGAATTACTATTGTGTGTAATGTCGATCGCTAATCCTTGTTAATAGTATTAAACCGTCAAATATAGAATTTCTCACAAAATAATCTCAATACTATGTCACCGAAAATAAATATAGATCACTTGTTATAAAAGTTCCCAGAAAAATAATCAAAAACTAGTCTTTACATTCATTTGGACTTTTCATCGACTTTTACTTGATTCGGAGTGACTTAGCTCGAGGAAACAGTTGACTCTCGCATCCAATCAAATATGGCGTAGACATTCTGTCGTCACAGCTGTACGTTGTTTTATTCATAGGCGTTTTTGAATAAAGATGAAAATATTAAAGCTCGCCTAGAGAAACGTTGAAGCTAATGTTGCCGTGGGGTTAATAGTCATAAATATTAATAAGCTCGAATTTTATGTTGACCAAGCTCGTCGCAATCGTCGCTGCGAATGCAAATTAATGTGTTAAAAGAGGTGCACCGCTTGTCAAACTATGGAATTTGTTTTGGTCACCTGGGAGCTGCGTTTGAAGTGTTTTTGCGTATTCATAGAATAATCATGAGCTGGATTGTTAATTATTTTTAAAGATACTAATAAATGTTTTCGTTTGTGTCTAACCTCTGATAAATGTTTTTGAGATATGTATAAGTATTTAATCTAGAAGTAAGTTTATTTAAAAAAAAAAAATTTTTAGGTATCTGTAATGGAACAATACATATTTCAGAAATATATAAAATATTAAGAGTAAGCATTACAAGGATGACTATCTCTTCAATCTCCTATTCTTAATAGGTACAAAAACATGACAACATTTGTGCCTGATTGCGATTGTTTCTAGATTAGTTTTGTAACAGATGTGTGTTTATCCATCAAGTAAGCTTGAGGCATAATCCATCATCCACGAATAAGTTTTATTGGACGTGGAAAGACATATAGCTTCTTACTGTGTTGTAATGATTACGCAACTAAGATAAGATGTTATTGCTTTATATCCGATATTACTGAGAGAGACATCTTAACAAACGTATTTGATGATGATGATTTTTCGACAAGTATGAAATTAAAAATGAATCAGTATTTTGAGTATCATTTAAACAAATGCTTACGTGGTTTTGTCAAATTCATTCAATAAAACAATATCATTCGTGGTCCTCATCCAACCACTAAAATATATTATAAGATTAATTGTTGTCTAAGTTCTATATGGATCCTGTGTTTGACGACATTAGTTGACCGCTGGTTATGAATTTTAGCTCGACACTCAGCTACCAAGTTTCTTGGGCAGTTTGATAAATGGTTTCTGTAAAAGTTCTTCGGCTAAGGCATCACGTGCGAGGCTACCCCGAAACAAGCTACAAAAAATAGAAACTTTAAGCTTCGCAATGTTGAAGCTTAACTTAGCCGGCTTTCAGGGTAGTTTACAGAATTCTCAATGTGTTGGAAACCTTTAAGTTAAGTTAGAGTTAGAGTTAAGTTAGACGACGTTATGATCAGTCTCAAATGTTTTGCCAGTTGACGATTGAGTAAACAATCTTTTAGGGTTTCTACGTTGTGTGTTTTACTTTTTTATACGATTGATTTGTTGAAATTTTGATAAAGTATATTATTACTAGGTGCAAGATTGTAGAAAAAAGTTTAATATACTTTGAGCATAAATAAATCGATAATAAATGACTTACATCCCTTGATTCTCCATGTATACGACCTATATTTCACGTCACATATGTAGCGAAACAGCAAGTTTTAAAGCCAACTGCAACTTTAACCATCAAAAGTCAATACAGAGACAGGACCAGCAAAGCCGTGAAACTTAATTCAGCGAGTTTGTTCCTCGCTTAAGTGGTTTAAGAAACACGCCCGCCTCGGATCAGACATCTTTATTCAAACGCCTTCATGAATAACGCAAAGGGTTGAATATTACCCACAGGGGTTTCGTACGTAATGATAATACGTGTTACATGGGAACACGAGATAACTACGAGATTTTGTACGGGCCTCACTTTGTAACAATTCCTTTTTGATAATATTATATAAGAATAATATTTCGACATTATTACACGAATTGAACTAGCCCCTTAATAAGGACATTTAAGATTTGTGATAAGTGTACTTACTTGCCAACGTTTATCATATATAGATAAATGCATATATAGCTTATATAATCAACGACTAGACTGGAAAGCAGCAGAAAAGCCTAGTTCTTAATTTTGCAATCAAACCCGGAACCTCACGCGTTCAGTCGGCTAACCGATCTAATATTATATGTTTGTATAATATAAAACCTCTCAGAATATCACATAATCTATATACATATTATTTAAATTAGTGTAAAATGCACCTTACCTAATCCAACTCGATCGATTTTATGTATATAGGCATTTCTAAAACCAATGTACAGTGAATTGAAGGTGTACATGATAATAAGTGTACGTAAACGTCTTATATTTACAATGCATGTGCATAATTCCCTTACATCCATCCTTCGTAGAGTAAATGTTTGAGTGAAGTAAAGTGAATGTAGCTAACTCCGCGAAAGTTTCTCCCTTACATACAAGTCAGCTCTAAAGTAGTGGCGCACATAATCTAGACAACTTTATCACGAAAAGTGCACTTAAATTTCATGTGAAACCAATTTCATACGAATAGGAAACTTAACCACATAGATATTCCTTAGCCGTGGATTTATATTAACAAGCACGTCAGAATTTTTATCTCTCACACCAAGGCTCGGGAACCGTTATTGCTTAGTTTTGTTACATTTTATCTTATAGTTAAACTACTTCTACAAATGTATAAATTCGTCGAAATCAAATATTAAAGAATAAGATTATATATAAACCCATAATCACGGGCTATTTTTAGTAAAGAGAACTAACAATTAAGTTCTGTATTGATATGTATCAACACAATTGTGTAACCACAATCAACACTCAATCGATTCTGTAAATTAAATGAAGAGCTTTTCCGGACCGTAAACACTTTTACATCTCCAAGGTACATCACAACTTCACTTTTTATGCAGTTTTTCAAATTAAAAACGGCACATCTTTAGTTCCGTACCCTGATAAAGATGTTAAGGGAATATATATTTCAAATACAACCCCACAGCATATTCAAAGCATTACATAAGCTGTGGCAAACAGAATCATTGATTTTCCTTCAAAAATATAAATCTTCGCGATGCAAAAGGTGACTTGCGTAATAATATTTGTTGAGCAAAAGCAACATGCCTTTTCGTCTAGTGATTGATTAAGTAACCGTAAAAAATGAAAGACGTATAACTCGAATGCTTCATATTTCTCCTCCTAACACAATTAGGCTGAACAAACCTCTTCAGAGATATAAATAAAGGGAACATATCACCCTGTGTACCTTAGTACACGAATGTTTGCTTGCGGCCATGTTTTGATACGGAGATGTAGAGACAAACATTGACGTTTGCGCCGAGAGGCTTCATTCAAAACGCTCTCGGTTCTACTTGATAAACAAATGACAATAATATGGTTTAATTTGGCTTTTAGTTAGATTTAAGGTTTTTTATGTTTTGATTTGTACATATTTAGTTTAATTTTGTTTATTAAACACACAGAAATATGTCTTAATTTGATTTAATTTGGATAAGAAATATATCTATACATTTAAGGCAACAGATGTGGATTTACTTGCTTTATTATTTAATTACTTCATAGCTTTATTTCGTTGTTTATACTGCTATTACTTTTACGTATAGGGATAAAAGTTTATACAGAATTATTTATGTGTATGTATTTATTAACTTTACATTGACTTCGTTTTGATTAAATGCATTATGTCTGAATTAATTTTTTGTCTAATGCGAAATTATTTTTAGGTTAGCTTTTTTATAAGTTTCACATTCTCTATGATTTTATTTTAACAGTACACCATATACAGTACACACCATATGTTCATAATTTATTTATTAGTAGTTAAACCATATAAATAATAAATAGCACATCTAGTCTAGTCAAGCCTATGTTTGAACTAAGTTGCGGAATATTGTTCAGGGTAAAGTCAATATCAGAAATTACGCTTGAGCCAATATGCAAATGTATACCCGAACGATAACAAAAACTGTAATTTCCGGTTCCTCCCTGAATCTGAGATATGCTTCACCCGACCCTAAATTAACATATTAGTACTATATACACCAGTATATTTATGTTTGGAGCATAGACAAAATATTTATTCCTATTCTCCTATTCCAACCGATTCCTATATAGTTGCTCATTGCAAGGTCATTCATTCATAATGTTTATAAGTTTCTACATTTCGTTAATATTTTGAATAAAGAGAAAGATCAGATAATGAAAAGATACACTTACCTTATATTCCGCAAAAAATCTATACTAAGATAGTGATTGATTTTAATAGCCTGATATCCTTGATACTGATGTAGTTTTACAAAGGCTTCATCATTTTAAAATAATATACGGGATGATAAATGTATTAAGTCTCATATTAGTAACCAGTTACATCTCGTTTTATAATCTTCCATAATACATTCAATCTAAAAGTACCTCATCATTCGGTAAAATTATAAAATTATGGGCGGGGGTAGGTCCATGCTTGCTTTTTATTTTATTTTTTAAGTACTGGGATCTGCACCTAGTTCATACACTTATTTGGTGTATGTTCTGGCTGATGGTCTTGGGGCTAGCACAGGTTGCAAAGACCCTCAAGACAAGTCTGGGAGTTACCTTCTCGTGGTGCTGCCCGTTATTGGTCTATTTCCATAAGAAACAGACGCAACTAAACACTCCCAGGCATCCCTTTTTATATGTATGTAGTTTGTTATATAATATATATGCTAATATATATGCTTATATTTATAGAAGTAAAATTTATGTAATATTAGTATGTAGTCTATAATAATACCACTGCAGTGATCATGTGGCTGAGTCATTGCCTCGGACCATCGCTAAAATATGACGATGGTCAGAGTTTTTATCAGCCACCCACGTGTTTGCCGTGCGTGGCGTTCTGTGCGGGGGGATGAAGGAGTCCTGGTGGCTGAGTGGAACCCTGTCCGCGGACGGGGGGAAGCAACACTCCACTTTGGTCCGGATTTCTCCCAAGACAGGTGGTCCTACACTAGCCATGTAGGATCAATCGGCTTCGACTACGACCGTCCTGGGCGGGTAGTCAGGCGAGGTGTCTGAACCGGGGGAGGGCAGTCGGCGAGGCGCGTCACCACGCTGCATGGTTTTTGCGCGCGGTTTGATTCGTTTCGTGCGGACTCGTCTGGCTCCTGGGGAGGACACCTATATTCCACCGGTAGCCTTGGCGACCATGGCGTGAATCGCGTGGCGTCCCCGTGTTGGGCTCCGTGGCGGGTGGGGAGCCGTGTGGAATGAAGATAAAAATCAATAATAATATGGATGACAAAAAAAACCAAACCAAAAAAACAAAATCCGACCATGCAGCCTCTTCGGAAGCGCTGGTCTCCAACCGTGCAGCAACTTCGGTAGCGCACGAATTATCACAAACACTTCCTGCGGCGCGTAATCATGCTGATGGCATTAGCCTCGCTGACCTCCGCGACGCTATCCCCGAACCTTTTGTCGGTAGCGACTGGAGTGCAGTCTCCCACCGCAAAAGAAGCAAAAAAGGGAAACAACTCTCAAACAACTCTGGGACTCAAAAATCGGCGCGGAACCACGGTTCTACTGCAGCCAAGGGTTCGGTGCCTGCCGAATGTGCGTCTGAGCGTGCTCCTGCGCAGGCGAGTGCTACGGCACCAGCCACGTCTAGCCCTAGACCTAACTCCCCAAATAAGGGAGGAGACAAAAAGAGGGCGCGCGGGGTTCGCGGAAGACGTGCAGGTAGGAAGGTACCGAAGCACACCGGTGCTCCTCCAGTACCACCAGCGCAACCAGCGACGGAGAAACCCTCCAAAAGGGCGAGACAGGATGACTCCATCTCGCCAAAAGCTGGCAGCAAGCGCGCCAAACCAGCGGGTTCGACACCGAAATCGCTACACCACCACAAGAGCGCAACCACCTACGCGGAGGCGATGCAGCTCAAGAATAACCCGCTGTGTGTTGCAGTCATCACTGAGCCCTTCACCGAACTATCAGCTGATCAAGCGGAGGTCATCAAGAAGAACCTGTACGACCGCCTTATAAAGATCGCGATAACCCCTACCACCGACAGCAAACTGGTCCGTTTCCGGGGAAAAACTTTCCACAGCGACGGGGCCTTAAAAATGTGGTGCGAAGACGATCACGCCCTTGCGTGGTTATCTAGCAACATAGATACCATTCCTTCACCAAAGGAAGGAACTCGACTCCGGGTGGTGCAACAATCCCAAATCCCTCAAAGGTTGAAGTTGGGAGTGTTCGTGCCTCAAGCTCCGGAAAACATCACTGACCTTCAAAAGGTCCTAAAATGGTACAATCCCGAGTACTGCGTGGGTGGGTGGACTTTGTACTCCATCGACCGTAGGGACGATGGGGGTGCATACCTGACCCTAGGAATACCGGAACAAGAGGCCAACAGACTCGCCACCAACCAATACAGGATGAGCTGGCCTCTTGGTTCCATTTACGCGCGGCCTTACAGGAGGGAGGACGTTTTGGTTGGCTCGGCCCCCGGCCCATCTGACCCCTGCTGCAGCGGCACGGGGTCGGGTGTGCCGCCGGTGCCGGCCGCCACTCCGGCCCCCTCTGTACTGGGCCACACTACCAGCGAAGGGGAGTTGTCAGAAGACACCCTCACTTTGGACGGCGAGGACGATGGCTCTGTCGGCTCCTCCCCTTCGCTCAATTAAAATTATACAGACCAACCTCCAGCACAGCCGGACTGCTGCGACCACCTTGCGCAGGGAGCTGGAGGCAAATCACAATACCATAGCGCTGATCCAGGAGCCATGGATCAACAATGGAAAAATACAAGGACTGCCTTGCAGAAATGGTAAGGTACTAGCAGCCATAAATATAAACAACCCAAGATCATGTATATACATTCCAAATCATGTATCGCATGTATTAATGACCGAGTTCTGTTCCAGAGATCTAACTACCATTAAACTACGTTACCACGATGTGGGGCTCCCGCAGGTCATACTAGCGTCGGCCTACTTGCCGAGTGACGGCGAGATGCCTACTGCGGAACTGGCACAACTGGCAGGCCACTGCGAGCGTAATGGACTACAACTGGTCATTGCCGCGGACACGAATGCGCATCACACACTGTGGTGCAGCAGCAGTACAAACAGGAGAGGTGAGGAATTAGTCCAGTTTCTGTCCTCTACTAGCTTAAGAATTATTAATCACGGGTCCGAACCTACTTATGTAACTTCCAGAGCCCAAACTATTATAGACCTGACGCTGGCCTCCGAACGCGTCGGCGACCTAGTGCGGGGTTGGCACGTGTCGGACGAAGCGTCGTGCTCGGACCATAGGTGGATTCGTTTTGAGATGACAACGGAAACTATTGTAAGTAAACCACACAGAGACCCTAGAAGAACCAGCCGTAAACGATATTCCCGGCTTGCTGCGGCATCTCTTAATAACATAAACGTATGTAGCTCATACAAAACTTGTAATGAAATTAATAATCACGTGGAAGCAATAACTACTGCTTTAATAACTAGTTTCGAGGAATCGTGCCCGCTCGTGGGTTCCAACAGGAAGGCCAACAAGGGGTCAAAATGGTGGAGTCCGGAGATGGAAACCCTTAGAAACAAGATGCGCAAACTCTTCAACAGAGCAATGAATACTAGGGACGACGACGACTGGCTGTCTTATAACAACACTCGTGCAAAATACAAGAAACTAATCAGAAAATGCAAAAGAAATAGCTGGCGTCAATTCTGTAGTAACATTGAAACGACTGATCAAGCCAGCAGAATAACCAAGGTACTTAAGAAAGAGTCGCCCAGAACACCGGAGCGACTTAAAAAACCAGATGGTACCTACACTGAAACGGATCAAGAGACTTGCTCTCTCTTGCTCGATGTGCACTTCCCAGGAAGCATTCGTGCTGGCGTGGAAAGTAATGACGATGCACCGGGTTTTCAACCGAATGTAAACGACTGGGATGCGGCAAAATCCATAATAACCGCCGAAGCAGTTCTTGCAGCAATCGACAGCTTCCATCCATTTAAATCACCTGGCTTCGATGGTGTTTTTCCCGGACTGATGCGTTGGTGCTCTGGCCACCTTTGTGGCCATCTCATCTCCATCTACACGGGCTGCCTGGCGTTTCGTTACACACCAAGGCGATGGAGGGAAGTCAAAATAATATTCATACCGAAACCGGGTAAAAGTGACTACTCACAAGCAAAGTCCTTCAGGCCGATAAGTCTCACTTCATTTCTTCTAAAGGCACTGGAGAGGATATGCGAAAAACACATAAGAAACACAACACTAATAAGTGCACCACTACACAAAAACCAACATGCGTATACTCAAGGCAAATCAACGGACTCAGCATTACACACTGTAATTGCACGCGTGGAGCAGGCCATCCACTACAAACAGTCTACGCTGGGATGCTTCATCGACATTGAGGGAGCATTCGACAGAACGAGCTTTGTGAGCATGGCACGGGCCCTTGAGGGGCGTGGCGTTGAGCCCGCCCTCGCAGGTTGGGTGGACGGCATGCTGAAGGGCAGGGCCGTCACCGTGACTGTGGGGGGGGCTGTGCGTGCTCAGGTTGTGCAGGGCTGCCCTCAGGGAGGTGTGCTTTCGCCACTTCTCTGGAATCTGGTGGCTGATGGGCTCATCACGGAGCTGAATCACAGATCCTTCTTCACCGTGGGCTATGCTGATGACATTGCCATTCTCCTGAGCGGGCCTGTTGAGAGCACATTGTGCGACAGGATGGGTATGGCGCTCAGGACGGTCGAAGATTGGTGTAGAAATAACGGACTGTCTGTGAATCCGTCAAAGACCGAACTTGTGTTGTTCACCAAGAGGAGGAAAAGGGCGCCACTAAAGCTGCCACGGCTGTTTGGCGAGCGCCTGTCCCTGGCAACAGAGGTGAAATACTTGGGGATAATTCTTGATGACAACTTACGCTGGAACAAGCATTTGGACAAGAAGCTCGCAAGGGCCTGCGGGCTCTTCTTCCAGTGCAAACGGCTTATAGGCAAAACATGGGGCCTCAAACCTGAAATTACCAAGTGGATGTACACGACGCTGATCCGGCCCGTAGTGGCTTATGGTTCAGTCGTCTGGTGGCAAAGAACTGAATTGTCCACGGTGGTACAGAAACTTCAAAGATTCCAGAGAATCGCTACGACCGCAATAACCGGATGCATGAGGACAACTCCATCGGCTGCCCTTGAGGTCCTGGTGGACTTAGCGCCCTTGGATTTGTACATTCAGCAAGAGGCTACTATGGCCGCAATTAGAATCGATAACTCGGGCCACTGGGCTCGCAGCGACTGTCCTCACACTAGGATACTAAAAAGGGCCCTGGCAAGGGAACCGCTGTTGGCGGCATCGTGTGACAGAATCCCTGCCGTGTGGGCGATGCAAAAAAACTACAGCATCAACATGCAGGAAGACGGAGATCGAGTGGACACCAAGTACGTCCGTATATACACGGATGGCTCCAAGACCCATAATGGCACTGGAGCGGGTATATACTCAATAGATCTCAACATAAATATATCACTGTCTCTGGGGGTCCACAGCTCCATATTCCAATGTGAATGTGTGGCAATTATCGAGGCGGCGGTCGCCGTTCTGCGACGTGGACTCAAGGGATACCACATAAAGGTGGTCTCGGACAGCGCTTCCGTCTTGATGGCGCTGTCCAGTACGACAATAACATCAAAGCTAATACACGAGTGTCATCTCCAGCTTACCAAGGTGTCCATTATGAATAGTGTGACACTGCAGTGGATTAGAGGACATAGTGGATCACTCGGGAACGACGCAGCGGATGAGCTTGCAAGAAGGGGCGCGGGGGCGACCTTGGTGGCTCCGGAGCCTTTGTTGCCCCTCCCCTTCAGCAAGTTCAGATCATGGATAAGAACCTGGACCAGGGAACTACAAAATTTGAGATGGAGGGAACTCGATGGCTCGAGCCATTCAAAGGAAGTTTTTCCAGAGTTGGCCCCCAAATTAACGAACAAATTACTTCAACTAACGAGAAGAGAACTGCGTGTGATGACCGAAAATATCACCGGCCATTGCAGACTAAACGGGCACCTATTCAAGCTCGGAATCACGGATAGCCCTCTGTGCAGGGGCTGCATTGACTCCACTGAAACCATTGGCCACGTTGTCCTGGAGTGCTGGGCCGTGGCTGAAGAACGGGCTAAAATCCTTGGGAAACCGGGGTCGCTTCGGGAAGCCTGTGAAGACGTTAGGCGTCTTCTGCGCTTCTGGCGGGTGCTGGGCTGGCTGGAATAGTCAGCGACATCACGCAAAATGGTCCCAGTGGGGACTAATTGCGGAAACCACGGAGCCCTACAAACTAAACTAAACTAAACTAAACATTCGGTAAAACATTAAACGCATTCCTACATGTTACCAAAGAGTGTTACCATAGTTTCCATTTCGACCACTCCACATAAAAAGCTGGAAAGCAATTCAATCAGTTGGAACGCTGTTGAGATCCAGTTCAATCTAAAACGTTATTTCGCCTCCGCAATTGCCGTTAATGCGAAATATCTGTGGCTGGTTAGCAACGATTAGAATCTAACTCAATTTCAGGGGACGTGATCGAAATATTCGCGTTTTCTACTCCTATTGTCTGGGCTGATGGAATTTCTTGTGCTAGAGTTGTGGTTATAGAATTTTTATAAGGATATAACAGGCATCATTGAGATATTAGTAATGTTCACGAGACTCACTAGTTAAACGACATTTAGATTCCTTTTAGGATTATGACTATGACTATGAACGGTAGAGGCATGGTTGTAAGACAACTAGTGCCACTCAATATATTTCGACATTCAATGAATGTACTATTACTGTGCTTATATTGAATAAAAATCTTTTGACTTTGAATATCTAGGGCATATTCAATAAGTTTCAAATTGAAACAGATTGAAACTTAGCCTCTCCATTCGTTTCTAGTATCCATCCATACATCCATCTATTGGACTTAAAGTTTGTGCGATTACAGTGTTTGTAATGTATGATTTGTTATGTTTATGCAGTGACCTCCTTGTTAACCCTTCATGCCACGTTCCTGACAGTCAATACCTACCATTTCCCCTTCAAAGGCATAACGATTCGCTACATACTGTTCGGTGCATCACAGTGCATACATTATCGCGCCACAAATTGCATATGAAAGTGAAAATTGCGAAGTCGTGCGTTTTCTCTCTCGATACACAGTATTGAAATGGTCAGAAGTATCTTCTGCCAATGGTTGCATCACTAGGAATTCTCACGACTTGGTATCTGTTTGCTAAGCAAGGCTAAAGGTGATTCGAGCCTAAGGCTTAATTTATGTACACATGGAATTATTACCTAATTGTCTTCAACAGCTTCACAAGTCATTCAATTGAATGGGTGGCATTTTCGGTGACCAACTAAACTTTATAAAATGAAAAAGGTGTTGGATACACTGTGTAACTTATTTGACGAAACTGTAAACAATAAAATCAGTGTATTATATTATGTATACACACACATGATTAATAACTATCGGTAATTATCGCGTAAGTTTTTATATAATAAAGTTACCTTTATCAACCCGACGTTACGGCTACGTTGCAGTAGCCATGGTCACGGGCAGATGCAACGTAGCGGAAACGTCGGGTTAATAAAGGTAACTTTAGTATATAAATACTTACGTGATAAGTCCCGATAGTTATTAATCATGAGTATAAATCGCGAGTCTCGAAGTCGCGAGTCGAGAAAAAATATATATAGGCTAGCAGTGTACTAACTACCACTTCATTCTGATAGTTTTTATTAATGTATTCAATACAGCAGCATATTTTATCCTCTTCAACAGATGTAACTCATTGTTAACGAAGGTTATTTAGAGGTACCTAAGGAAGGAAACGTCTACGGAGCATTCTATAAGGCACCTGCACTTTCTAGACGTAATAGGTTAGCCATCGTGATTTTAATTTGCTTCATGGACACATCGTGAGAACTTTGCTATGAAAGTGCTTCAGAACCAGTTCAATTCACATTTGAACTATGTTTCCTTATTTCTAAATATTATATAATAATAATAATATATATAAATAGTTTAAAGGCAATAATACTACCGCAAAGGAAAAGATCATGAGGAAACCAACCTGTTCCCCGAACAGGTAAAAGTTAGTGCTTGTAAATGGCAACATGGCTTACCACCTGTCACATTGAGTACTAACTATCTGGTCAACTCGTGGGTTCATGGTAGCCATAGAATTACTACCTCCGCGATTGCGAAGATGGATAACTGAACCTCTGACTACTCCGCATGGGTTAATGGTTGTGAACGCGTTTGTCTTTTATATTATTGTCTTATAATATTAAGATATATAAGTAGTTTAAAACAACTTAATTAAATGTTTCGTGTTCCTCAAATATAATTTGTAAAAACATTTACGTACTGAAACATTACGGATCGTGACTGAATAATTTTAACAACTATATTAAATCCTCGCAAATGAAGAAATAAATCATGCACTTGTTTTATTTATTGTAACATTGGTATGCATTTATTATGCAAAGTATCAATACAATCAACAATCACCTTTGATTGTGGGTCACGAACGTTGTTATGCAAAGTAGATAACTCTGAAAAATGTGTGCTTTAAGCGAACGTGAAACAGGCGTGCCATCTCATCAAGTGTGAAGTACAAACAATTTGTTTACGCCTTTTTCTCCATTATGACCCAAAAGGATTTTAATTGTAAGTTTGTTCCTTGAAGATTTACTCATACCTGCGGGGTATGAAATTCCTAGAAACCATTCTTATTATTGAAAACGGGATGAAATTTTAATATTTCAATAAGTATACAAATTGTAGCACAGAAGTTCTTAAAATACATTTTTTCAGATAAATGTGAAAGCATAAAAAAATATATATTTATGTAATGTATGTTTAAAGGACTAGCGGTCAACGGAATCTGTTAGGTAACGACCTAGCAACGTGTCATCATGGTCCGTATCCATATTTTCATTTTCAGCATCACAACCCTATTTCATGCTAAAAGTGACTTTGGAGATATTATTGTCTCCAAGGACCCCTTTGTGCACCTCGAAAGGGATTAGAGTACGTTAATGTAAATGTATGTATGTATGTATGTATACTCAATCTGATGTCGGAGTACAAAAAAACTTGAATATCTGTAGTAAAAAAATAAAAATGATGGCATGGCAGCCTGGCACGACTTTTGACTCATCAACTGGCGGAATTATGAGCCAGTCTAGCAATTGTATAAAATAGGTGCAAAGTTGCTTCGAAAGCGCAGCTTGGCATGCTCTGAAATTAATGTCAAGGTGAGCCTGTTTATGATGTAGCTTGAAGCCTGCATCGTAATCGGATATTGTTTTATTAGCTGTCTATCAGAGATTTATTGTTTGTATCGCTACACGAAATCAATTATCTGGTATTAAAGAACTTTTTTTACTAAAAAGCTTTCATAGAATAAATCTATTATATTTGATCCCTAGTTATCTACCTATCAAGTTTATCTAACATGCCTTCTTGAGCTGAAATACATGTACTTGTATTTTTGGTGTTATTTATGTAGAATAATCTTTTTCGATGTTACTAAATATTAATGCCTTTTCATTTAACCTTTGTGTATTCGCCTAAGCGCGGTATAAAGTAATAATAAATATAAAATGGTATCTTGGTATTATTGCTCTACTTCTATAGTACATTGTGATAATAGTGTCTTGAGGCAATATCTCGTTGGAGTTACATGACTATTTCAATACTGGCAGCAAGACGCAAGGAATGCAAAACGAATGCATAATTCCACTTCATAAATAACTTCGTTACAGAAAAGGTATCGGACTTATTTACGTGTTCTGATGAATAGATTTGCTCTTGTTACAGATGTATCTAATATGAAATAAGTTACAAAAAATTGATAAATGAGATTTCAATCTGTCTTATTAAATATATATTCTCAAATTCAATAGAGTTTAATTATATCTCTTTAATATCAATTATAATTTAAGTGGTATCCGATGCTATCGATTTTATTTTTTATCAATCTAAGAAACTAGAGAAATACTATCAATCTTATATCTATGGAATCTAAATAAAACCGCAATGATCTAAACAATAAAACAATTAAAAGCTTATTTTGTAATTAAAAGCGCATTAACCTGTTCAAGATTAGGACATATCTAGAAGTAAAGAGCTATATCTTTGCTATGTAGCAATGTAGCGCTCGATTGTTGCGTAGGAAGCCGTCTATTGCAATCGGAATTTATAACTAAAGTTTAATTTGTTCCCTGTTCAGATAGTCAGGTGTGGTTAAGACCCTTGCAACGCTAAGGACTGGTTCTGTTGTAAACCAGTTGAGGATTGTGAAGGTTGCTTGTTTGTTATGATAGGGCTTTCCTATTATTTCTTACTGAGAATATTGAGGTTGTTATACGAGTATGTGCATTGTGAATTCGTAGAAATTAAGCCAGCATATTATGGTTATTACACATTTTATTTTATTGCAGTAATTTTATAATTAATTCTATGTAAGTGAACTATATATGTGAAGCAAATAAATTGTATTTAATAATGTCTGGTCTTATATGGAATTATTTGGGTTACATTTTGATTAAGTGGTCTAAAGATTTGATATCGGTGATGATGCGTAAAACTTATCAATGGAAACATATTTTGCTCATAATTAACATATTTTTATTTTGATATTAGAATATCTATACAATTTACAAATTTATATTCACATGCACATATCTACATATAGAAGAATTTCATCTAATTAACAGTAGCTCACTCAATCTTCAGGTTAATCCTTACGTAATTATGCAACAACACAATTATTATTATCAGCATAATCTTCATCGCAACCCGTCTTGAATAGTGCTCATTGAATGCGAATTTGCCTAACCACATTATGCGGAATCAATGGGACCGGCAGGCGATTAAGACTTAATTCGGTTGCCACTAGCAATACATCACGTAACCTACATGTTACTACATCGGAATAGATATTTGGCAATGCCTCTACAAATGATAAAAAGTGCTAGACAATAATTAAGAAGTTTAAAAGTGAGATCTGAAAGTATATGTATAGAGGTATAAATACACTATTAAATTTGAAATGTTATAAGACAAACTGAAACTAAGTCAGAAATAATTGAATAAGTATATTTGTTTTCTATTTTATCAAATAATCTTCACCTAAATACATGTTGATATAACGAACTGAACTCTAGATATTCTCAACAAATGATCACAAAACATCTCTTGATTCAATACAACTGAACCTACTCCTATTAACATTACAGATCGATGATCAATGGTAATGATAACTTGAATTATGCCAGTGTTTATGTTGGGGAAGCCATTGCATTTGGCAGCCGTTCTGATGTCGAACGGCCACTAAAACAAATAAGAGCCTATTAATATTCAGTCGAACAGCCAAAGGCTGTGCTGCGTGCCTGCTGAGAATCTCTATTGCGGTTCCCACATCTTATACTTAGTCTAGATACAGGCATATAGGTCACACGCAGCATACCTCAATTTAACTACTGTCTCCCACAGGCATGCGAGCAATAGTGTATTATTATGTTCCTGGAATTAATGCAATATAGTAGAATATATTTATCATTTACTTTTGTTATAGTGTTTTGAATGAATCAGTTTTTTTATTCTTATACATATATTAGTTCTTGTTAATCCTACATTTTTATATTACTTATCAGGATTTAAAAATAATTAATATGTACATATCTTTCAGTATGTTTTAACATGTTGGTTCGTAATCAAGAGCATTAATTGCTAAATTGACGTCGCTACACGAATATGACAAAATGTTTCTCAAATTGTCACGTCGCGTGTCACTTCATCATTTACCGATCGTTTACACGAACACATTAAGAGTACACGTTACGTAGTTTTAATTTGCTCCAATTAAGGAGGTGCTTTTAATCAAATTTCCAGCAAAGTAATTGAATCAAGTCACGACACGAGAGTTTATCATTACCCTCAATCGGTGCTAAAGGGCTTGTTTGCATTTTGAATAAGTGTTATGGAATGCTCTCGTAATATTACGATGATCTACTGGTTACATTGTAGATTGGATAACACTTAACTATATTCTTATAGTATTCAAAGCGGTTATCTTTCTGGCTATAAGTCTATAAGTGTTTTAAATGTTTATAAGTGTTTAAATTCATATGTTTTATTCAATTACCGGGACTGTTAAACATCTCGATATGATTAAACAGTAAGTAGAATTAAAATATGTGTGATGTGAAGGTTAGGGCAGTTTTAGAAAAACCTTCTAAATTTTCTTCTGACAGACCGCTACTCAGAGTACAGAACGAATAAATTATTCAGCAAACTTTTACTAACTCTATCGGCGAGCTGAGTTCTCAGTTTAGGTATAGACCAGTCTAGATGAAGTTCAAAAATCAACCACCAAGTATTAGGAAGGCGAATCTTATGCGGCATTCAATTAAGCGATGCGCTGGCTACGTGTAACTTTGCAAACAAGCGAACGAAGTTGGCTAGGCTGACTTTATCAAGAGATTGCGCCGGAACAAGTTAGCCTCCGTTGGGTGCTCGCCATTTGCCCCAACAAATTGTTCGACGCACAATGGTTCAATAAGACTAAATTTCATAGGACTGTTGTTCATAGTTCATATAGAATCCGTACATTGGTAATTAATGATATTTTAAAATGAAAAATAGTAAACCATTTGACCTGACACAGGTCTTGTGGCTTAAAGCGTTGACATCTATTAAGTATGCGCTTTATCTATAAACACACGCCGAATCTCATGTAGACAGTAATAATTAATGTTAAGAATCCCTTTCGAGGTGGACAGACTCGATAATATCTCCATATTATTTTTATATAAAACATGATTTTGGAAATTCAAACCGTCATCGTATAGGAAACGTCCGTCATTGATGTTATTCAAAAGGAATTTGTGAGAATTGCTAGTCAGGCCACAAGATAGTCATTGAATTCCGAAAACTCAAAGATAGGAGCACGCCGTTACGACGTTGGCATTGCAAAGAATTATTCCGGCCCACCCTAATCAACGTCCTGGCAAAGAAATGTCAATTGCTTCCTTTGTTTAAGTTATTCGTGAAAAGAGAAATCCTTAGTGCTCACAATTTAATTTCTTTGCGGCTCAGAGAAATTTTGAGTAAGCCTTAAATTACCGGTCGCATTTCCCCGAATACTCAATTTACTTAGGAAGGACTGGCATCTCTCCCTTTTTGTCGTAGTGAAATGACACTTAGGAAAACGAGTGAGCTTTTTCCTGATGAAAAGGAATACTTCCAACTGCCGTTTTAAGTACTTCGAGTCGACGTATAAAGCAAAACTGGCTAACGGTTTGCATTTCCTTTCAGCTGAAATTAAAAGTTTCACAAACAAATTCCGCATTCAATATCGTAGTGCATTTGCTGTAATGCAAATCAATTTATAGGGAAGAAAGAAGGTTCTTACGGAATGATATTTGGATAGAAAAAAATATAAGGAAATGAAAATTTAGGATTAATTAGTTACATTATACGTCACTATGTGTAAGTTTGTGTTCAAATTTTATGCTAGACACAATGCAAAAGATGATTGAGTGTAAGATACTGTAAGCCTTAATGATTGTGTCATATAAAATACATGCAATTTCTGATTCTAGTCTAGTTGGTTACTCGAGAGATATGAACTCAATTACCGAAACGTGTATAACTCCACAAATAGCCAGTATTTCAATATTAATTGTTTTATTTTAATAAAACGCAGGGTCAATTACGAGTTGGAGGCAAGAAGAATAGTACGCAGTCCAGATTGTTTCCAAAAAGGGAATTGCAATCAAAAGTCATTAAAAGCTCGTAACTCTAGCAGGCTGTCTAAAATGCGCAAAAAGAACGAATTTTCACGAAATCAGTTTTAAAAAGAGTTCCATTAGGTCCAAATTGGCATGAAGGCTGCTCTATAGTGGGCCTGTGTCTGGCCCGAGTTACATATGTAGTAGTTAAAAATGCACTGTATTATGTAAAGAGTGGCAGGACTTTTAATTAAAAGGGGAGGTCTTGAATGTCCTGTACAGATGCAACAAAAAGTCCTTATTTTTAATATCGCGTTGTACTCCCGAGCCATTTTCCGGAGAACTGTTTTAATAAAATTTCAAGAAAATATTCCCTTACGCAGAATTTCACGAAATGAGGTCGAAATAAATGAGTTAAATATCATGTTTTGTTTTTATTGTAACGTTTTTTTATATAAAGAGCCGATTTTAAAATAATCTTTTACGAGATGTTTAATTGGAAATCAACTGCAAAAGTCCTAATAATGATTAATTAACTTGATACCTTATTCAATAGAAAATATTAAGTTTGCTAGGTTCTATGTATAATAAGCATCTTACCATAGATCACGTTTAATTAGAAATAATTAGCTTAAGATATAACTACATTAAATATCATGAATAACTAGGCAATTCATTGAGTAAAAAGGCTGATTTTTTGTTAATTTTTTTATTAAATTACAAAAATTTATGCAAAATACGTTATCAACAACTAAATTGTTTCACAATAACGTCATAACATAACTAATGCAAACATTACTTAAGAAGCCTATTTATTAATGATGAGATGCTATTTAGTGATGCTAACCTTAAGTAACTGTTAGACCTACTTTATTTGTCAAATAAATAATTAATAGGCAATACGTGGCATTAAAATTCGATCCCGAAAGAGGATACTTAAATCATACGTTTACCAAATCAAGACAATTTTCTGAAAAGGCATTTGCAAAAACAACAGACACCATAGTTTAACCTATGTCATTTAATCTTCTCCACTTTCCATAGACTCGAATTGAATTACGTGCAACCCGTTATTTAAAATGCAAACACAATTCCCAGTACAAATGAAACTAGTTTAGATAAGATATGGCAATGGTTTCCAACGTGGCGAGTACGTGCCTAGGTATAGCTATTTATAAGTTAGTAGGGTCGGCTGACCGGGCCCAATATTGCTCCCAGTCAGACAAATTGCTATCCGCTAGGAATATATTACGGTCCCCTCGACTAGTGTAGGTTTGTTAATCGTTTCAACTTGTCTACGTTTGCCCCGTTTTAAATGTATGTAGGCTTCTAATTTATTCCAATAGTCAGTATCTACTTGTGTATTCCAGCCTTTCGCTACTTAATTATGAATGACCTGAATTCCGTAGCGATTCATTCGTAGTATTTATGACATCGATGTCATGCTGTTATGAAGATAAATGTATCATTCAATTTAATACTGGTAATCTACTTATGATTCATGGACTTCATGCTAATAAATCGATACTAAAGCGTTTATAGTTTTTTGGATACTATAAACAATTTTACTGTAGGAGAAAAGTATCACGTTTTGATATTTAATACCATCCGCTTGAAATTCCAAAGCTGATCATAAACACTCATATATCAAAGTAGATTTGCTGAGAAAAGGTTACTGTTCAGTAGCAATTGTTCCTTCCTCTATGATATATTGCCGGATTACACCTTCATGCCCACTCTCCGCTCTCTGCACTTTTATTTTGTATTCATTCGCATTTGTTTTCAACTGGTATTACGTGATTTATTTTCTGCTTTCATTTTAAAGGCATATACAAAATATCGTTTATAATACTTTAATTTTAAACATACTATTTGTTATTTAATAATGGCAAATTATAATTCATAATAATTTACACAAAAAATCAACATTAATTTGAAAATGAAAGTCCCTTTACACTTTGCACTGACCTTAGAGATAATTTCGCATACATTGTACCACTTTCATTATAACGCTCAAGATAAATTCGTATCAGATGTTCTTTCATACACCTCATATACGTCTAAACGTTTACCCAAAATATTTGTCGCTCGACAGGTCGTTGGCTGTTAATTGGTCGAGAGGAACTAGTTTAAATTGTGTTTACCCTCCAAGTAATTTATGTTGACAAAACAAAGTCTACCCGACCCCTATCACGAGGCTCCAGCATTGTGTGTGCTTATTCTGATATCGATAGTGAGCTAAGGATTAATTGGCTAAGTTCCGCTAATAATTTTCATTATCAATTTAGTTTGACAAGACACTTAGATTATGTCAGCCAGGCTATAATAATTTATGACTTAAAAATAAATCATGTTCCATAAATCATAAGATCATGTGTTTATAAATATCAATACACGAGCAACCATCATCAACTTCTCAAAAGATTTTTTTTCTTCATTTTGTACTAATTATACATACCATTTTATTTACTTTAACGCCATATTCCGAAGTTAAAAATTAAACAATAATTTACAATCAAGTAAAAGTTGACAGACTTACAAAATCATATTACATCGATACTCAAACGTATCATTACTTAACAGAGACAGTCTTCCATTAAAAAAGACCTTAACTACAATATCCCATCTCATCAAAGAGACTCCATAACTAGTATTAAAAAATTAAGAGCTTAAAACCAATGAGGGAGTAAGGCAGCCAAATGGGAAATCGGCAGAATGGCCAATGCACGAATCTGTATCGGCCGACCGCAATGATACGAACGCTTTTAGCTAAATTAAACATGAACACTGCAGAACCTGTGTCAGATAGCCGTGTTTTATTAAACACGTCAGTAATAGAACTTTCGGATAGGTTCGCGTGGGTGTGAATCTGGTGTGAATTTATATTTATTTTAACGCTAGGACTGGCGTGAGCTTTTGGGTTAGAAAGTGCGTCTAAAGTAAGTTTGGTTTTATAACAGCGGTGGATTATATTGAATTCTTAGAATTACCAACACACTTTCAGGTAATTGTAAGTACTTTATTTAGGCAGAATATATATTCGATCAGAATATTTTCAATATCTTCATAATATCTTTCAATTATCTTTAGAACGCATAATCTACATAAATATGAGTTAATATTTAAATAAGAATAGGAAATACCAAATTCTTTAAAGGCATGATACTGATCGCCAAGTTCACTTTGTAGAAATGTAAAGTAAAAGTAATATGCATGTCATTGTTATCTTATTTATTCTATAACACCACTAAATATTAACTTGTTTTCGTGCTCTCTACAATATCGTAAATTATTATAACGAGGCTTGTAGGCACCTTACACAATCAAATAATAGACAATATATATCATGACAAGTTGTCCCAGATTGCAATGCAGCAGACAGACCGTCAAACATAGAAAATCTTACTTGAGACATTCATAGACTTGCTACTGCTACTACTAATTACAGCCGAATTTACAAAATAGTTCTTCACTAACAGATAGTCATGCATGATGACGGCTTAAGCGCAATTTAATCAAAGTAATGAACTCTATTAGCGGTTCAAAGCGACATTGCTAACACAATTTGCGAGCTAATGTGACAACCGCAGCAATGGAATTGTTCAACCCGACGCAAGGGATTCGTAATTAAAACTCTTAATGGAAATTATTCATAAAATAATATTGCAGTCATTCGGGATTAAATATTCGATTGTTGTGGTCTGTAGTTAATAGTTCTAGAAGTATCTAGGATGTACGTATGTATGGTTTCGATGGATGATTTGTTCCATGTATAATGTGTTCTTCTACAGTGATTCTCATTTGTTTTCAAGCCCAATAAATACATTAATAAATATTTATAGGTATACATCTTTCTTACTTACCTAATACATAAATGAATATATATATGTAGCTTTATTTCAATATACCATTTTAATAGTACATAAAACGCTTAAAGCGTTAATGAAAGTGTAACCTCACTGTAATATACATATAACCCCTTGATGTTTTTTAGCACAAAAAATAATCTTTATAATGTTTTAGTACTTGAAAAAGGTCTTTCAGTATTTGAACTAGGTTTACATACGCATCGCTCAATGCCAAACAAATATTCTAGCTCAAAGAACATGCAGGAAGGAACCTAGGTTTAACATATTCCTAAATCATTGTGCTGAGAGTCACTGGGGTTGCCAAGAGCTTTCTGGAAAAGTTTTACAGCAAGTTTGTGTTTACCTTTTCACGTTAGCTAATGCGTGTATATTTTCATATAACAGAATAAATTTCCCCGTTAAAAAAGCGTATAAAGATGTGTATTAAAGTCTTTCAATCCTTTTGGACGTGGACAGGTCCTAACTTCTAGCATTAATGTTGTAATTGAGATGGCATTAGTATGGGACATTTGTGATAGGTTGATAGCCCATCTCGCGATATATTTTTTAAACCAACGTACCTTTGCATTACGAAATGCCTAAAAGAACGGTAGCTGTTTATATATGAACCGCATATTTGTAATGGAAATTGAATTCCGTAATATCTTTATCGGACGATCCCCAATTTTAATATTATTTGCAACTGCTGTTGACCAGGTAGTTCATTACGCTAATTTGTTCCAGATAATTCACTCTTTTGACTTCGGCTGAGCCCGATTTGCGGTGTGGGCTCTCATTTCAGGTAAACGCTTCAAATTATCATAAAAGCTGTTACTCCGTAGTTATTAAGATTGAAGCAATATTTGGCTTCCTTCACGAACATCTGTGGTTTCCACTTTTTCGAGGATAATTAGAGAGTTAAAAAAGATAGAGAGTTAAAACATTTTAGTTGTTTCTTATAAGCACCGAGTGTGTAAGAGGTGGTATAAGAATCTTAATAATGCGAAAATGGTTTGCCAAGATGAGAAAAAATAGGGATTCATGAACTATGCATCACCTTTGTTGAAGGGGTTGATGTGTATACATGTATGATTATTGTGATATTAGAGAGTTGTTATAACAGATTCCGAATCCAAATACCTTTTATCTCTTTATATATAAAACTTAAGCGTGTACTCCGTATAGTTAATTCAAACATGAGTACACATATGCACCCATAACCAAACTCAAGCTGTGATGTAAGCGAACTAATCTAAACTTTTGATTTTTAGTTCTTTTCCCTCCGTGTGTTAGCGGGCGGCGTTCATAACATTATGCTAAGTGACTTTGCTAAGCAGACCGTAACTTGTCATGGCTGCCGCTTACCGCTTAACTAAAAGTTTGTGTTTGCAGAAAAGTTTGCTACGTAGTCTGCCAATATTGACGTGTTTCGTAATTAAAACGAGTTATTAGGTTCATATTTTTTCTTCGTTATGTAAAGGTATTATTAATTAAGTTCTCGCAAACGTAGGTGTTCTAACTCTTATACAAAATATTTTCTTTTATTTAAGTATAACTGTATACATGTAAATAAAGGTATATATGTAGGAAAAATCTCGTAGAAGTCTTATATTGCCCAATAATCCTTATTTCACCGGGAAATTCTCCATACTACAATTATGATGATTGGGAAAGTATTGCACGGAAGTAATATTCATTACAAGATTCTTGCCAAACTCTAGAGGGGGAGAACTTTGACAGCTTAGGAATATGATCAATTTTCATATACCTACTATTATGCTCTTTCAGTATTGCGAATGATTGCTCATAGGGGATTATATGCATATAATATGAAAGTAAGTAAGTACATACATATATGTACCTTGTAAATTATACCCGGATTTAAATATTTTAAGTATTTATATCCGGCCCCGAGGTACAAGCATAACCTACAGAAAAATATACAAGAACAGTCTGTTAGAACTCCATTGAAAACAATAAGAAAAAGTCCTGACAGAGAATTCCTCGATTCTCTAATGAAAACACAGCCATCCACGATATCGAACAAAAGCGGAGTCGTGAAATATTTTAAGCACGTGCTACGGGGCCGCCTCATCCGGCACACGTCGACTTTTTAATTAATTCTGAGAGAAAAAAATCTATCTCTAAATCACGTTTGGACCCTGCATTGCGATTCCCAAAGTTTGTTTCAATAAAGTTCCAGGAACTTTTCGCTTTTGTTTCGTTTTATGCAAGAACGAGTTCTGCTGAAGCGCCGCGGAAAAATCGTTTGCATTATATTTGGGTATGAAAAATTTATACCTCGCCTATTTTATGTTTTCTCCATTATCTATGCAAATCAAAGTGAACATTTTATTCGAATATTTGTCTATTTATGATATAAAAGAGTAATAAATGCATACAATGGTAATTTATTTAACAGTTGGTTCAGTATCGAGAAAAACAAATTAGAAACCAAATTACAAGTTTGGTTATGATTCGTTCTCGAGATTTGAATTTGCTAATTGAAATGACTGATAGAATGATATTTAAATTAGATATTTAAAATGGAATGTTGATCCTTATTAGTATTTCAATGAATACAAGGTTGGTTCAATTTTAATTAACGAAATCAGATTAGTCTAAGAGATAACTTAGTTTAATGTTTGAAACCGAAAGTTCGGTTTCCGTGATAGGATCTTTCGGGCAAATGAAGTCGCTATATATATTTCGTTTCAAGGCCAATGTTTTTAAATGATATATTTAATAGAATTATTCACATTCCATATCATTCACCAGTCATTGAATAGAAATAAGCTAGTGTTGTGTTCAATTACGATTAACAAAATATTTTGTGACATAACGAGGACATGTACATTCATATAGTTAAAACCATATACGTTTAATGTGAAAAACGACACAGTTTAAATATTATAATATTTATGAGTCATCACAATTTTTTTTAATATACCCAATCACTGATTTTATAAGTAAAAGATCGCTTTTCGTCTTCTGTATGTAATAATATATTTGCTTATATCCATTAACCTTCGCATGCCTGATCTTCTTATCTCCGCACTACATAGAATATACTAAATATCTATATTGATTTTCTTTTACATACTATCTATGTAACTTTTCTTTCATCTTTAGCTTCTTGTCTGGTCTCATAACATATTCATAATTTATAACATATTCATCATTTCAGAAGTAGATCATGAAATATCACAATGATACCTATTGCCAACAAAACTTACATCATTTTACCTCCACCATATTTTCTTATACATAATTTTTTTTTGGTGAATAAAGACAAACATAAAGACAATGCGTTCACGGCCATTAACCTTTGCGGGGTAGTCAGAGGGTCAGGTGTCCATCTCCGCAATTGCGAAGGTAGTAATTCTTTGACCAGATAGTCAGTACTCAATGTGACAGGTGGTAAGCAATGTCGTCATTTGCAAGCACTAACTATTACCTGTTCGGGAAACAGGTAGGTTTTCCTTCACCGTAGTATTTTTTTGTGCTCCATAATTGAAATAAAATAGATCAACGACTTATAACCTATATTTATCACAAAATCACTACGACTTTAAAACTTCCATCTCTTTTTGATTACCTAAACATGAAGTTCGTTTATTCATGATTAGTTAACGCCAAACCGTATTCCGTGACACCTGTTTACTAGTCCAAGTTGACGCACTCGACACCCAACATCTCGATTAACGGACTGATTCGGTTCTGTTTATTCAAGCGACGGTGTGTGTAGCGATCCTTAGCTACGAGTGTGTTTGCCATGTAAATTTGTTTTCACAGGACGCGCTCCGTTAAAGCTTGTGTGGGATCAATGTGTCCTGCTATTGAACCGGCATACCCTGTAGGAAGGTAGTTTTTTATAGGACAGCATCAGTAGGTTACGAGGAATGGAATGGACTAAAGTTTTTTTATATATAAACAATTTTCATGAGCAAAAACACTGGTAATAAACAACCGATGTTTATTACTACTTTTACTCGAACAACTTTATGATAGAAATTAATTGACAGCCCTACAAAATACAAAATACCAAACCCAATATTTTTAAAATAATACTTTATTGTTAAGTATATATCGTGTGCATGCTATTGTCACACCAAAAATATAGAGTAACAGTCTTAAGTTGTTTATATAATAAGCGTAGGGATTTGTTGTAAATATAACATATTATCTATGATAACAGCATGTGAATCAACTGATAAATGAAGCAAATTTTACATTACATCGATATGTACCTGTGATTCGAAAGTGGTTTGTCAGGATAATGAAAAGAAGTAGCTGATCTCTACATATTACACTAAAGCGAAAGTGGTTTCATGCACATGTTCTAATACTAAACCTGTCATGTACGCTGTTCAAATCTGCACCTCTATATCTACTAAACCACCTTAATTAGCAACTTGATTAATTGCACAACCTTATTAATTATCACGACAAGCGAAGCTCGTTACAGAGAAGCAAACAATGCGCAATGTTTTAATATCAGCAAACACAATAAGACAGTACGCCTAGGAAGCATAGTTATGATTTTCATCAGGAAAATACCTTTAGTTCTGCGAGCCGCTTCCTCTTGTTGCCAGATATCGTTTGTTATCATTAGAGATAAAAGTGGCCAGGGGCCTCTACACCAAGCTTTTATAAGAGACTAATCTTGTTTTTATGAAACGCCGCCAGAGCCTTTGAACTCGAGATTCGATTCAAAGTTTCTCAGAGATTGTTCCGTTTAGGTTTTGTTTCCTGATTGTGTATGACTACAAATGAAATTGAATAAAGGTTACAGTATTGTGCATCATGTAGTTATTAAAAATGTAAATGGTAAGCTAAAGGTAATCATCATTTTTAGTTAGAGTTTTGTACCTATGAAATAGGGTGCTTCATATAGAGTCCACATATGTACTATGTGTCTAACTAGTAATCAGTACAACAAGCTAAACATCGTATTTTAAAAGTCATTTATGCATGTTATTTTTCTCAGTCCTGTCTTCCCTCTTAATGAATTTTGAAAGTTACGTTCAACGCATTTTTTATAGCAGTTCTATGCATTTGATTAATTTTTCCAGTGAGGACCCTCTTTGAATCAACTGGATTAATGTGTAATTCCGGGCGGCGCAACTCCACAAAAGACCTCAAAAAGCTTGCAAAATTTTTGACATCTTAAAGAATAGCATTTAAACGTGTCTGCCGTTTATTTTTGTTGTTTAATTTACCTTCCCGTTGTTCCATTTTCCTTTTGTGCTCCACTCTTTTATTTCGGAGGGTTAGGCGCGAGAAGTAAACAAAAGAATTCTACGTTTTATTCGCTTGTTTGAAAATGAATTTGGACCGAGTACATACGTGAATTCATTTGAGTGTTCAAAAGGTATATAAGGCGGTTTTATGGTCCGGCCCTTGTCTGGATTGTTTCAAAGCAATTTGGTTTCTACCTCAAGCACGCGGATAATTTTTGTTATGATAATGGAAGAACGCGGACAAGATCCAGACAGAGCAGAGTTAATTTCGGAAATTGCTTCTTTGTATTGTGTGCTGCGAAGACCTTGTTTTCGTTATTACCTAATTAGGTGTAACAAGAATACCACGTCTGCATGCTTATGAATTTTAGTAAATATGTGAAATCCTACAGAGTATTAAAGATTTTAGAATATATATGTATGTATACAGGTGCCCGATTCCCTACAGTCAGAGATCAATGATCCCAATATTTTTGGATCCCAACAAACCTCTTTCACCATACCCGTATAAGCCTTAACACCCGACATTTAATGCAATGTAAGGCTAAAGCACTGAACGAAGTCATCATCGGCAGAATCCCCAAATCACCTTAATTGTTAAATTGACTGTCTTATCCCGATTAAAGTCTGAATGGAGATTTTAATCGTCGGTAAGCTGCTTAAGGCTTTAGCTTCTCACGTACGGCTACATCGCATGGTCCGTTAACTTCGGCCATGGAGGCAAAACTCTCTTCTGACTCGTAATTGGCAAATCTTAGCTGATGCAGCGTTTTACAATTAAGGCGGGATCGAGCGAACCCATCTGAAATTTAATGGAAACTAATCCCTTATCTATTGCTATTGAATTCACAAATTGCATCCGAAACTCGCGGTGGCTACGGAGTAATGAGTTTTCGAACTCTGTTCAGGTTGTGACAGAATTGGTAAAAGTATGAGTTTACGTAAATAGCTTTGGTTGTTTTGTGACATTTTGAATTATATTGTAGTCAATAGTTATGGCTAAAAAGACTAATAATTATATCCATAATTAAATGTACTTCGAATGTGAACAATAGTCTCAATAACTAAAAAACGTAAGAGTGTATATTTGTCAATCCTCAAAGCATGTTGTACTCATAAAATCTTTACGTATTGCTTAAAACTATTCGCAAAAAGATAAAACATTTGTACCATCGCGAACAAAAGGCAACAATGTATCTATTTTGGCGAAAAAGGTATCGCGTTTGTCTGTTTATTGATCTCACGAATATCTAAACGAAAGGAGTTAGAGGAACATTCAAATCACGTACAAAACTTGTGTGCTCGCTGTTACACGGAGCTTTCCTGGTGCGATACTGTCTTTGTTATTCTCGTTTATTGGGAAAGGAAAATCAATTACTCTAGAGCCAATTTAACGTTTTATACGCTGCTGATTTAGTACTACACACTGTTAAACATAAGGTACACTTAAAATTTAAAAAATAGAGTTACAAACATACTTTTAACCGCAGTTATTTTCGTGTAATAAAGATATAAATAAAGATAATGTTGTATAAATTAACAATAAAATGATACTTAAACAATACATACCTATATACTATTTTTCCCGTTTTGTTATTTCATGTCATAAGTTCCATATAATTCCAACTTTTGAGACAAATATGAAATAAAGGTATATAACCTAATAATAGACATTATTCACATATAGCGTAACGTTTTATCTCAATTAGGTGTTTCCTCAGTAACTTCAAAGCGGTTTGTTTGCAAAACATTTGTGTAGACGGATACCAATTACGTGTTGTTGTTGATTGGGCAAACTTCTATGTAAAACTTTTCTTTGAATCTTGTCTGACTACACATATGTTTTCGCGGAGTTTTCCTGCTTCATTAGCACCGACTTCTAATGAGAACACTGTCGATCTTGAACTAGAATCGAGTGAGATAACTTATAAAAGGCCTCGGTAACTTAACCTATACTCTTACGTTGAGATCTCGAACTGTAAACCCGATAACTCTATAAATGGAGGCTTGAACTTAATCTCGAAAATTTCCTCATTTCAAAAAAGCTTTTGCTTAAGACGACCGCAATTTAATTTAAAACTTTCTGGTCTAAGCTCCTTAAATATTTGTGGGAAACAGGAGTGAATTCGGCCATAAATTCGGCCTTTAAATTGACATTCCGAATAAGTTATCACACGCAGTTCGGCGGTTGTAGGGGTTGGCGGAAATTTTATCTATCGGCAAAATGATAAAAGTGCCCTTTTCGGCGAAAAAGCGCCTTTGCCTCCTTGTAAATATGTATTCAGCATTACATCCATTATGCTCAGTCTATTCGATCGGACAGGCGGAAATGATCAAAATTTATTCTTATTCATTATGTAGTGTATACTTATAGTTTGTGCGTTCCACCCTAAATATAGTTTTTTATTTAATATATGAAAAACAAAATAGATTAGATCTTAGACATAGAACGACATAAATAATCATGTACAGGTTATCAAGGTTGCTAACAGTCATATGATATAAACTGTGGTTAAGCGTGAGAACTACAGCTCTTAGAGAATACAATGTCAAGTGCAAACACGTATTTAAATAAAAACAATGCTTGCTTATTATTTGGTCATTTATTCAAAACATAATAAATTTATGCGGCACAGAACTCTGAATAAAATTAATCATAGTCTCTTTTATCTTGCCCGTCGCTAGTACAAGATACCCGATGGCATCAATCACGGCGCACGTTTTTTGTGCAGCTCTCATGAATTGTTACTAATAGTGTTTCCTATTTACCGACAGAACAATAAAAGAGTACTTTCTCTCAATCACCTATTGGATTCTGTATGTAGAGAGACAGTGGGTTCTGTACACGATTTCCTCATTAACTGGCTTTGTGCTGATGAATTGAACATGTTGCTGCTTTTGTCCCGAATGACGTTCTCCGGTAGAAATGCACTTTGACTAGCAACCTTGAGTGACGTAATCGTAATTAGATATTTGGTGG